>VHZZ01002057.1:106426-127957 GCA_009801015.1 Silene noctiflora
TTTTTTCGGTTTATTGACGATATACTCTAACATGTCCAAATTAATGACTTAGAATTATGTAGAGTTGGCTTTAGGTCTCTCCGCAAAGTGATAATTATGGTCATTCTTGAGTCAATTTTAACAATAACTCTATTGATGAGCTCATGCATGCAGTGATTTATCTTGAACTCATTGAATTGTAGTCCTAGTGCAATTTGAGGAATATCAATAAATGTTTCATGTTGAGGAATATCAGTATATGTTTCACGTATGGAATGGACCGAATGAATGTCTGATTTAGGCACATTACAATTCATTTAGGTGCGTTGATTATGTTGAAGCTCGTAAAAGTTTTAATGTTAAGAGATAATTAATTATGTAACCTACAATTTTATTATTCTAATTAAGTTAGGAAAATTGTAAATAATTAAATTTATTTTTCTACTTCTAATAGAAAAATTGTAAATAATTTATTGTAAGTGTTTTAAAATAGTTGGAGACTACCACGTCGCTTGAAAAAAGCCTCAAATATATATTTATATTGATTACTGCCTCCTTAACCAATCATAGATTAGGATGGCATATAATTCTCATTTATATTTGGGGTTAACAGACACTTACAATAAAACAGATTCTCAATAAAGAATCATTGGGTCACACAAGTAGCAGCACAATAGCTCTCAGGGAGGAACCCTCTCATTATAGAGCATTTAAATGATGTACAATTCATGCCTCCTTAACCAAACATTTATTGGGATGACATAAATTGCTCAATTACTGCCTCCTTAACCAATCATAGATTGAGGTGGCATATAATTGTCATTTAAATCTGGGGTTAAGAGAAATTTTAAACATAACAGACCCTTAATACAGAATCATAGAGTCATTGGGTCACACAAAATACTCCTTCTAATCCACACCAAACACAGACATGCTTAAAAAATAGAGATAAATAACAGACACCATTTCATAAGAGCAGCAACTGAGCAGATAGAAAACAGGACTGAATAACTGACAGAAAACAAGTGACAACAGCAGCAATTCAGCAGATCAAAACCAGGAAAACTAAGTGTAGCATGCTAAGAACAATTGATCCAAGTCAGACATGTTTAAAACAACAAAAATGAATGACATACAAAAAACAAGTGACAACAACAACAATTCAGCAGATCAAAACCAGAAGAACTAATTACAGTATGCTAAGAACAATTGATCTAAGTCAGACATGCTTAAAACATGAGAAATAATAGACAACAACATAAGACAAAAGCATCAAGTAACCACATGAAATATACAGATCTAACTCAGTCATGCTTAAAAAACAAAGATGAACAACAGTTGACAACATCATCATGTCAGCAGATGAAAAACAGTAGACATAACAACGACATGGTAAAAGTCATGCTTTAAAATAACAAAGTATCTAACTGAAACATGCTTAAAAACAGTATAGATAACCACAACTTGCTTAACAACAAAGAGATCTAATTGAAACATGCTTAAAAATAGAAGATGAATAACAGATAACAACATTTCACAAAATCATCATGTCAGTAGATGAAAAACACAGTAGACATAACGACATGGTAAAAGTCATGCTTTAAAAAAACAAAGTATCTAACTGAAACATGCTTCAAAACAGGATACATAACCAGAACTTGCTTAACAACAAAGAGATCTAATTGAAACATGCTTAGAAATAGATGATGAAATACAAAATGCATTAAATTACCAGATCTAAGACTTGTACATCATTAAATCACAAACAACATGCATTACACACTACAACCATATAAAAATCAAACAATACGTAAAATAAAAGAGTTTAGGGATGAGAAGACAACCAATCCACTTTAAAATCAGGCCAATGTTTACGGAATTCAGGCATCATGCAACACAAAATTTCGAACATTTCCTTGTTCTCAGGAAGATCGTAGTCCACATAATGATAGTTAAAGTCAAAATCCTTCCAAGGATCAGAAGAACTACAACCGCCTTCACCTGACACAATATACCTCTGGGGAGGATTAAAAACCTTCTCAGTGAGGTTCGTTCTCAAACTCGGGCGTCTTGGGAACCTCTTCTGGGTACTCGGTTTCTCCAACCTCTGTACCCAAATCATGAAGATCAATGGAATCAGGTACCAGGGTAACAAGAGTAGGAGAATCGCCACAAGAACAATCAATCATCGCACAATAATCACAACAATAACTACCCAGATTGAAATGATTCAATGAGCAAGAAAGACAGGTTGAAGAACAATCAGATCTTTCGCCTTTTATTTGAGACGGGGATGTTGACATGCTGATAAAGAGAGACGAGGGAGATGAGGGAGGTAAAGAGAGCAGAGAGAAATGAGGGGGATTCGATGAATAAGAGAAGGACCAGAAGGGGGAGATAGAGAGACTAGAGAGAGATGAGGGAGTTACGAGGGATATGAGAGATACAGAGTATGAGGGAGATAGAGAGAGTATTGGGAGATGAAAGGTTTGAATGAATTAAGAAGGATCTAGATGTAGGTGGGAGTAGTTGGGAGATTAGGGTTTTGGAGGGAAAGATTAGGTGGGTGGGTGGGTATTTAATTGGACCGGTTAGTGTATTAATTAGGGTTAGTGAATTTATTAGGTGGGTGGGTGGGTCCAATTGTAATGGTTATGTTGATGGCATAAATGTAAATATGTGGTGGTTACAAGGACCATTTGGTCATTTTATTTGTCAAAAAGGGAAATGGGGAGTTTGGTGTGGATGACCCAAATTTAGTAAGCGGGGAGTTTGGTGTGCATTGAAGGGAGCGGCAAAAACGCAAGCCCAAGAAGAAAGTGTCATCTAGTTGATTTGCTTTATGATTTCTGTCTAAAGTTTCCTTATTGTAGACCGCATCTGAACATTTTGACACTTTCTGTTGCGTATTATTTTCGACACAGAATTCTGCAAATATACAGTGTCTACAATGCTAGAGGGAAGTTGATTACATGCATGGCTATCCTTGGAATTTGCATACTTGCATTCATTAATTCACAATGTTGTCCAATCAAACAGATACAAGCAACCAGGTTTTACAAGCTGAGGTTGTTTGAAAAAACACAAGACTGTAATATTTGACAAAAGACGTGATTCAAGTAGAACACGGTGCGTTCAAACCGACAAAAAAATGGCTTGCCAAGAAAGATAAAACTTGGCCAAAGAATAATGAGTGGATAGTACAAAGAAACATCAGGAGCATCAAATTGGCAGCATGTATGATCGACATGTAAAAACGGCAGCTCATGAGCTAATCATGCAGCTTGAAGTAGAGGACTGCAATCACAAGAAGGACCAAGACAGCAATAACAGTACCAATAATCCATTTGTTCCTGTTCATTCTCTTCGACATTGCTGTCAGTATCTTCTTGCTTTTGCCGACATTCTCATCAACTCCATGAAGCTGGAGAATAACAAAATATGAACAACTAGCATGAATCTATTCAAAATCTGAAGACAACTTTTGAAGCTCAGTGAAGTACAGTGAGACAACTTACTGTATTATCAGCATGTAAAAGAGCCTGGCGTTGTTGATGCAAATCTTCAAGGATGGAAACACCAATGTCTTCAGTCTCTTGCATTGTTCTCCTGCTCTGTTTAATCCTGTCTGTTGATTGGTTTACCCTCTCAGTTGACATCAATAATCGCCCTCTTTGATCAGCAGATGCCTGTCCGCAAACCGCAATATAGACAAAGATAACAAATCAGAGCTGCCTTTAACATCGATAATCTGTACACCTTGATACACCAGCTTTCACCACTACTCCCTTTGTTTCAATCATCAGTTTACCTTAGTATATTCTTTGTGAGAAATATTTTAATCAAAGGTAAACAAATGATTGGGACAAAGGGAGAATATGTCAAAGAACCGAGTTTCAAGCCAAATACTCTGAGTAATGGATTAGAAACTATATGAATTCTCACCATCAGCGCATCAGCCATCCCAGATTCTAGCAATGCATCTCGAGCAGCTTGGCTGTCAGTTGAGGAAAGTCTTTTAACCTCACTTTTCAAGTTGTTCAGGTCATTTTTGTATTCCCTCAGCTTGGCAAGAACCTTAACTTTCACATTAGGTTGTAGTGTCCTTGCTTCCAAGTCCATTTTTCGGATCTGATTTTCCAAAGATTAAGAATTATATTGGTAAAACACAACCGACGGTATTGGCTAACTGTCACTTTTATCCAAAAGAAATTGCAATTGAAGTGAAAGAACTTTAGATTTGGTACCAGAGCTTCTGCATTTTCCAGTCCAGTCTTAATTTCGGAAACTTTCTGCTTCTTCTGTTCTGGAAAACAAAAGCGGATTTGATCAACTAGTCAGCCAGATAAACGATACTTAATTCAACCAGTATAACAGACACATAAAATGTCAACAAATTCCCATCACTAATTGGTAACAAAAATTCCAATTAGATACCAGTACAATGTCTCAGACTATTCAGCACGCACTTAATCACCTCCAGCTAAATTCTACATTCAAAGCCTGTGACTTACTATGAATAATTGGGTAAGTACATTGGTAACACTACTCTTTTATCTATTCTCGATTCTTCTTGCATGTCAAGTACTGGCATAATGTGTCGCCCTATTCAATCAAAACTAAGTTATCCGCCTTCTCAATCGAAACTAACCACCTATTATCAATCATTCCACATTTGCATCAGGATCCAAATAACATATCAGTAACACCATACATCTAGCATAACTAATACTCCCTTCGTCTCGGTCATTTGTTGTCCTTTTCCATTTTGGGTGTCTCAATCAATTGTTACCCTTTCTATTTTAAGAATGCTTTTGAAGAACAATTTGATCTTTCTCTACTTGTCATTTAATAATTGACCCCCCCTTCCTTGGTCTTTGTGCCAAAACCAAGGACAACAATTGACCGGGACGGAGGGAGTACTTAGGTAAGCGTTCTTTACCCTTTCCGCACAAAGACTCTTGTTCAGATGATCCATTACGACAATTGCATCGAAAACTTAATTGATTTTTAAACTACACATACTAATTGGCTGATTGTTCCGTTACTTCTCTCGTCTCCGAAATACCTTCTATTCACTATTTTTACATATTTTTCACCATTTCAAAGGTACATTTTGCCATTACTACATAAATACCGCATGAAACAAGCATAATTACGTCTCAAATCGTACAATTATCGTATTTTGGATAATGTCCTAAATTCTATCATCAAAAACACCTTTCTCCATCGGAATCACATCACAATTCACAAAACATTATAATTGCATGAAAAACAAGATAATGAACTTAAGAATAAAAAATATAAAAAGAAAAGGAGCAAAATTAAAGTAAACCTCCATTAAGAAGAGCAGCAGAAGAACATTTGCGCGTCAAATTCGCAGAAACCTCGCAATATTGACGTTCATATCCATCAAATACTTGACTCATTTCTCCGATTTCGCTCAATTTTCCTCAAAATCTTCGATTGACGAACAAATATAATCACAATCAAGAACCGCTCGAGATCAGTAATTAATCACTAATGATTGTAAGAATTAACAATTATATGATCAGATATTGAAATTAATTATGGAATTAATGGAAAAGATCGATGAAGGAAGTCTAATTAGAGAAATTAGGAGAAAAATTACCAGAAGTCACTTGCAGAAGAGATGTTTATGATCAAAGTTTTTCCGAGAAAGAAAGCAAGAGGTTTTCAGGAAATTTCCGACCAATGAAAGAACCACTCGAGTATTTTATTTTTCTTTCTTTTTTTTTTCTTTTTTTTTTGACAGAGTAGTATTATTTGGGAAAGGACAGTAATGTAATTTGACTTAATTTCAATAATTTGTCAACGGTCTTTACTGTTTAGGACAATAATTTGACCTTAATTTTTCAGGTTTATAAATTATGTTTTTTCAAGTTTATAAATCAAATTTTGGTTGAAAATATAAATTTTCAAAAGATTGTTTATTTATGCAAATATTTTGGTAACATAAAAATAATTTTCTTAGGACAGGTTGGGTTATACTAGTGTAACTTTTGCCAGTTATTCAAAAGTCGAGTCAACTCGATTTTTTGCGTAATCTTTAATAGTTGAATCATCATTGAGGGATGGGTTAGGTTGATTTTAATTAGGGTTAAAAAAACGAGTAAAGTTACTAACATATAATAATTATATGAATGGGAAAATAAATTCTTATTTTATTTCGTTCGGATCAATATTAAGCTAATTTCTTGTCAAATTGTTTATTGGATTGAGTTATTCTTGGAAACGAGCCATTTCCGTTGGTTTTAGTCAGGGTTAGCTTGACACAAATAAAGCTATTGATTTTCGATGTAATCCATTGTACCCTTGAAAGACTGATAATGTGCAAGTCCTTCCATATCATGTGCCGAAATTTCACTTATACGATTTTTGAAGAATTCTTGACCTTTTCGTCACCATGACTCAGATACAAGTGAGCATATCATTTCACCCAAATCCCAATACATTAAAATGGTAATTGATGCCCATTAGTGATCTTGTACTTTATAAGAATTTTGGAAATTTACTAGTCAAATTTTACAAGCGAGCAAGAATAAAGTGAAGGACATTAAAAGCAAACCCACTAGTAAAGAGTAGTAACTCTAGTAAGTAGTTGAGTGTCGAGAATGTTCTAGTGAGACTGAGAGAGTCTAGTACTTCAAATACTGGTACAGTGCTACCAAACAATGTCTAATTCATCCATATATCAACTTTTCTAAGAAACAATTCCATATCCACCACCAAATCACTATGTCACTTATCCCCTGGAACAACAATGACACCACCACCACCACCACCAACAACAACAACAATACATTGGATTACTGGAACCCATTCCCACAACACATATGGGACCAATTCTTCAATTTCCCAACCTTCCCCTTTACTGGGCCTACACGTACTGTCCCGTACTCAGAGCTTGGGGTGGAGACCTCAGGTGGTGTGAGGGCCAAGGTGGAGTGCAGGGAGGTGGAAGAGGCGCATCTCGTTATCGCGGAGCTGGCTGGGGTTGAGAAGCACGAGGTGGATGTTACTACGGAGGATGGTGGGGTTCTCTCGATTACTGGTAGCAGTGGTGAAGGCGATAGGAGGTTCAGTTGGAGGATGAGGATGCCTGAGGGTGCTAATGTGGGAATGTTGAGCTGGTCTATGGAGAATGGTGTGCTCACTGTTGTGGTTCCTAAAGTAGGTGTGCACTATGCCATCCAAGGTTGGGGTTTGGGGAACTCCGGAAGGACTAATCGTAGGCAGATCGAGGTCCAAGGGTTCGATTGATCAATTGGTCTTACGGAAGACGGTTGTATGCACACGTAGTATAATATAAATAACAAATGATATATGTTAACATGTATGGTGCAATAATATGTGGGCCAAGTGTTTAGTGTCTACTGTCTAGGGTGTCTGTGCGGTGTGCGGTGTGCGGTGTGCATTGTGTACTGGCTTTGTCACATGTACCAGTGTGCGATGTATGATCTATAGTTTATGGAAATGCATCTATCTATCTATTACAGTATATCTATCTGTTTATGGCTAATGTCTTCCTATCTTTGTGCTGTCACGAAATGCTGTGCTCCTACAATTAGTCTCATGTGAGATGGTCGTGCAGGTGGATTCTATTCAACCAAAAATACGCAGGCTTATCCATCGATCTACTAAATGCTAAGATTATGATACCACCCCGAATAAATTATAGATACTTGAATTCAGTGTAGTTGTGTATCATCGTATAGCACAGTGAATACCAAGCGTATATTGAAGCTTGAATCTATAGGCCGTCGTAACACAGCATGCTCCTGGAAAGTACTTACAATGTTACACAGCTAGTTGTTGTGCTACATGTGTATACATCTATCAGCAACTCTAAAATTACATAATAAATGAATTGCAAGCGAAGCTTATGTACAAATCAGGCTCATAAAATCAGCACATAACATTGTAATAAATACAAAGAATATTGAATAATGAAGTGGTCACAAATAGGATATATTGCCCATATTGTTGCTGCTCTAAAGTGCTGTACTAGCTTCGAGTCAGATATCAGCCACGGGAGCATTTAAACTGGAACTCTGTATCGAGCAAGTATTACTTGAGTTAAATGGGGGTAGTTCATTTCAGCTATTTGCTCGAGTAGAAAAATCATCTGCAAGTGATGCGTCATATTTAACACAAGTAATGAATCATATGGTTGATCTGAATAGACAAACAACATCATCATCAATATCCCAGTGCCTTCAAACAAGCCCCCGCTTCTAGTGGGATGCATTCATAATATCCAACAACATTGCTCAAGAAGAACTTAATCGATTCCAAGTCATTTTTCTTCCAATAATTAGCATATTTCAAAACTGGAAGCAGCTAAAATGCCTATTCTGGCAATCTCAAAGGGTGACAGAAAGAGAGCATTCCAAGATAGTCACAACACTCACAAGACCGGGACCTTGTTTGGATAGAATAGGAAGGGTATGGAGAAGAAAAAAGGAGTAGGGACTAGGGAGGGGCAATGAAGCAATGCAGGGTTAGGGACCGGGACCTTGTTTGGATAGAATAGGAAGGGTATGGAGAAGAAAAAAGGAGTAGGGACTAGGGAGGGGCAATGAAGCAATGCAGGGTTAGGGACCGGGACCTTGTTTGGATAGAATAGGAAGGGTATGGAGAAGAAAAAAGGAGTAGGGACTAGGGAGGGGCAATGAAGCAATGCAGGGTTTTCATTCCAGATTTTTCCTATAATGGAAAAACCATTAGGCTATACTGCAAATTTTGAATGTGCTCAAAATGACTCTTGCACAAGCTTCAATTTGGCTATTGATGTTGCATGAAAGTCGTACCTTCGCTAGTCAGAATAGAGAAATCAACTACCCTTTGAAACTGGAATTCTGCATCGAGCCAGCAATACTTTATTCATTTCAGCAATCTGCTCTAAAAGTTGAATAATCTTCTGCATATAAAGCAAACATCATGCCGTATTTGAGTTATAACGAAATGCTAAAACTAAAATAGTTACAGCAGCACATGAGGTTTAAAATACGTGATGTACAACACTGGTACTCTGATAATTTGACCCATGTTGAAGCCATATCTTAACCGATGCAATCATGCCATCCAAGAAAGATGCATATATATATATATATATGGAAATTAAAGGGATAACATATGCTGGAAGGTCGGCATTCCATGTCCAAACCTGATGATCAATCTATTTCTCTCCTAGAAGGCTAATCAAAATCCTTTCATCAAGAAAAGCTTTGGAATTTGGGGAGAAAACTCATTCTCTCTATTTCCCTCCTCTCCCTCTCCCGCCTCTTTTTGTATCCAGACAAGGCCTAAGGGAGTGTTTAGATAGGTGGATTTGGAGAAAGAGAGGGGAGGGAAATGGAGGGAGGTGATGGAGAGACACCCGCCACTATTTCACTCCTACAAGCCTAATAAAAATCCTTCCAACAAGGGAAAAATTTGGAGCAAAAACTCTTCGCCTCCCTCATTCCTCCTCCCCTCCTTTTCCCTCCTCTTTTGCTATCCAAACAAAGCCTAAAAGAGACACCAGCTACTATTTCAGCCAGCTTATGGAGAGACAGACAAATACTTTCGACATCTACTTTTTCATTTTATATGCTACTCTGTATTGTGCTAGGGAACATAAAGTTTAGATTATCGCTTGAGCAACAATGACCACTAATTTCTCAAAAACCCTTTGCAAAATAGTACTGTTAATCACTATACAATCATACAGAATGCTCACTACTTTATACAGAATCTGGAGCCATGTTAACACAACCATTATGAAAGTCAAATCCTCTCCTTTACCTTCTTAAACCTATTACTTGTATAAGATAGCCTAGTATTCAAAGCTTGGTTCAGTTTTCTGTCCCAACCAAAATGGTATTCCACTTGAGGCATTTGTTCCCAGCCTCTTACTCTTTAGTTACTAACAAGTAACAACACTTTCACACATCAATTACGTACCCTTTTTTTCTCTCACCTTTGGACACTGATAACAAAATTCTAAGTTCCTAAGCACAAATGTTGTGTACCATAAATGAACTAAAGTTACGCCACTCAATGTTGAGTTGCCAGAAAAGAAACGAGCCAAGACAAGTGTAGCCCTCTATCTTCCTTCATTAAGTCAGGGTTTTGATGGTCTGCCAATACTTCAGCAGCGGTGCAGTGCATCAACTAATGATGAGCAAGTATACCCACACAAGCATACTGAATGCTAGTTTACCAAAAGCATACTAATCAATCATTAATCACGACCTTCAAAACCAGATGGGCATGCTGCAGGATCGTCAAAGGATTTAACGGTTTATATCATAATATAAACCATTGATTGCAAATACAAACACAAACTCAAAAATGCGCTTAATAAAAGCAACCAGAAATCTCATAATATATGTACAGTAATGCTAAATCATTAACAATATAATCAATCACTAATAATAAAGCTTTCTTTCCCCCAATTTCCACAAAAACCCACATAATTGACACCAACATTTCAACAAACCATAATCACAAACAGCAAAACGGAAGAATTAAGCGAAAGCCGAGTACATTTACAAACACAACCAACCTCATCTTTCGCTTTAACGAGGGCTTTCAAATGCTCAACACTCTCCTCCCCACCGCCACCGCCACTAACAACCAATCTCCGTCGCCGCCACGAAACCCAACACCAAACAAAACCCAGAAACGACGCCATGGCAACGACAGAGCGAAAAGACGAAAGTAAACCATGAACAGAAAAACGAGCGAGGAAAGACACAAGCTTTGAATTCCAAAAATGGAGGGTAAAATCGAACCATTTAATCAGCTGGGTCAAATTCTTAGTACATTTGGGTGGAGGTGGTGGGGAATGAGACGAAGTAAGGTCGTCGGAGTCGATTGACAGTGGCGCGTGAGGCTGGGAATGCGGTGGCGCGTGTGGAAGTGGTGGCGCGTGGGGAATTGGGAGGTCTTCGTGGTTGATGGGTGGGAAGATAGAGAAGTCGTTGAAGTGATGATGATCCTCCATTTTCAATCTCAAACACTCAAAACCTAATCCCCAAATTGACTTGCTACACTAGTTTCAGTTTCAATTTCAATTGATTCATGATTGGATTAAGAAAAATCAAGTTTAGTCGTGACTCGTGGTAATGGGTTTTGGTTAAGGTGACATGGATAAGGAATTCGTTAATTGTGGAAATCGTGGTAATGGGTTTTGGTTAAGGTGACATGATTAAGAAATTGTTCGACAATTGAGTTTTTGGCAGGGGGTTAATCAACACAAAACATTTGTAATTGGAACTTCAAACAGTCAATAAAACAATTTAATAAGTCTATAGTGACGGTCACAAGCTTCTACGTCTCACAAGCTCTCTCCCATTTGTTTTTCTACTTGCTCTCTCACTTGCATTATGTGAGACGTTACAAGCTTGTGACGAAAAATGGTCGTTACAAATGAGAATTTGTGAAAACAATTTCGGAAATTACTTATATAAAACGGTTTTACACAAAAGTTAGTGTAAAATCGGTTAGTTAATAGGCTTAAATACTCCTAAAGTAACCACTTATGACACCTTTTGTATATATAAAGGGGTACCATAAATTAAGTAGTCTCTCAATAACTTAGCGAAAGACCGTTTGTCCAGAGTTTTTGTGTTTTTATTGGTTTTACACGAGACTCCCTTATCAATTTCATTCAAATTATCGATAATTTGAATAAACTACCCAAATTATCTCCCTCACCCCCGCACCTCAATTAAACTAATCGATAAACAATTTAATTGACAAATCAAAACTAACAACTAATTTCAAATTATTTAAAATTTAATCGAAACAACGAATTATTAATCAAGTTAAACTAGTTGGAACTAAGAACTAAGATCGAATTATGAATAAATTAATTGAAACAAATAATTATTAACCAAAATAACAAATAATTAATCGAATTACTATCTACTTCACCGAAACAACGAATTATTATGGAAACAATAAAATCCTAATTAAATTAACGAAAATTTTCCATTGTACCCCTTAATTTTGTCATATTTTCCATGGTATCCCTGCTTTTAAGAATATGTCCTTGATATCCTTGAGATTACATTTTTTGCCCATGGTACATCTTAATGTAACGGTTGTTAACGGAACGTTAAATTTTGATGACGTGACAATAATTAGTAAATTAAAAAGTAATAATAATTGTGAAATAAAAATAGAATTTTGAACATTTTTCATGGTACCCCTGTACTTTATACATTATTCCCTAGATATCCCTAAGTTACAATAAAATAAGCATATGTGTTTGCAATTACAAGTCACCACCCAAAAAAATAACAAGGTTATCGATTTAAAAAGAGTTATGAAAAAAATAAATCCTGGATTACTTCATGGCTATGTTAGCTAGAAGAAAAATTTGAGGAATAAAGTTAATAATTACATGAGGCAAAGATGAAGATTTGTTCAAGCTCTTATAATTTAACACAAAAGTAACATTGATTATGTACATGTTGATGCTGGGTAAGAGTAAACGGGATCACATATAGAATGATAGTAAAGGGAACCCCTTACCAAACTCTTACATTGCTTAAATCAATAGTATAGTGGGAAAACTGTATAAACTCATGGGTACCATGATAAAATTGTTACATCTTAGGGATATTTGGGGAAGAATAAATAAAATATAGGGGCATGGGAAATGTTCAAAAATCTATTTTATTTCTATAAACTATGATCAATCTAGATCATAATCATACAATCTTAGTATGATATCGTTTCAATAGAAAAGAGAGAGATGAGAAAAGGAATAATGATTGGATAATAATTGTTGTATATTGATTAAGATAACCTGTGTACAATTACAAGCATGAATATATATAGACTAGGGGTAGATATATGTCAGTTAGTTAGTTAGTCTTGTAACTAACTTTTATAACAACCTACTATATTCCACATCCCCCCTCAAGATGAACTATCTTGGCAAAGCTTAAGCCCTAATTTAGCACAGAAAAGCAGATGCTCTTGTTTCCCTAATGCCTTAGTCATTAAATCAGCTAATTGCAAATCACTTCTGACATGTTGAGTATACAAGAAGCCTTCTTCATGCTTGTCCCTAACAAAGTGACAGTCAATATTGAAATGCTTTGTCCTCTCATGAAAGACCGGATTTTGAGCAATGTGTTGAGCAACACGATTATCACAGTACAAGGGTATAGACAACTTGATGTCAACTCTTAAGTCTTTGAGCAAACCAAACAGCCAAACCAATTCACTGGATGTATATGACATACTGCGATACTCAGCTTCAATGGAACTTTTGCTGACTGTTACCTGCTTCTTAGTTTTCCAAGAAACAAGTGACTTTCCCAAGAAAACACAATACCCACTTAATGATTTGCATGTATAAGCACAAGATGTCCAATCTGCATCACTGTATGCTTGTAAACTTAAGGCAGAATCAGCAGAATAGAAGAGACCAACATTAATGGTGCCTTTCAAATACTTCAGAAGATGCTGTGTAGCCTGATAAATGAGTCTCCCTAGGCTTACTCAAAAATTGACTAAGATGTTGGACATTGTAAGCAATGTCTGGTCTTGTTAAACTTAAGTACAACAATCGACCAATTAACCTCCTATATACTTCAGGATCAGGTAAAGGTTCCCCGTAGTCAATAGAAAGCTTAAGACCCTTTTGCATAGGAAAAGAAACTGGTTTGTAGTCCTCAAACCCCGCATCTTTGATAATGTCAAGAACATATTTCCTCTGGTTTAGCATGATGCCAGTGCTATTTCTGCCAATTTCTAGACCCAAAAAATATCTCATCTCACCAAAATCCTTTATAGTAAACTTCTAATGCAATTATTTCTTTAACAAAGAAAGAGCAGTCAAATCATCTCCAGTTAACAAGATATCATCCACATATACTAGAACCATCAAACAAATTTTCTGATAACATCAATCCATGCAACTCAGTTGTAGACAGAAAGAGAGGATCATCAAGTGGAGAATAAAGATTTTATTGAATGCCTGACTCTGAATTCGCCATTATTGAATTGATGTTGTTGATGAATTGAAAAGAACAAATTCAAAGAAATAACAATGAATTTATGATTGAATGAGTGCGGAAGCAGAAGTTGTGGATCGTTACCACTGACTAGGTAGCACGGACACTCCTCCCAACTAGCCGTTCCGTGTCCGACACCGTGTCGGACACCTGGACACCCGACACTCGTCAGACACATGCCTATAGTTAGACGAGGAATAAAATGTCAAAAGAGATTGATTATAAGATGGGTTTGGGTGGGAAATGAGAATTAGTTATAGTCAAGGTCAAATTCTACCTTCACTTATGTAAATTTAATATCAAATACATTAAAAATATGAAATCATATGTTATTTACTACCAGAAAATATATATTTTATTAAATTTAAATAGCATGTCCCGTGTCCTAAATTTAATGGGATGTCGTGTCCGTGTCCGTTTTGGTTTTACCTAGACCACTGATACCATATAAACTATGATCAATCTCGATCATAATCATACGATCTTAGTATGATATTATTTGAATAGAAAAGAGAGAGATGAGAGAAGGAATAATGATCAGAAAATAATTGTTGTATATTGATTAAGATAACCTGTGTACAATCACAAGTATGAATATATATAGATTAGGGGTAGATATATGTCGGTTAGTTAGTTAGTCTTGTAACTAACTTTTATAACAACCTACTATATTCTATAATTTCATTTTTGTTTTTAATTTTTAATTTACTAATTACTGTCACGTCAACAAAATTTTACATTCTGTTATGTAATCCATTGAATAATTAGGGGGTAAATTTTAATCGGGTGATAATTATTGGAAAAATTAATTAGTTGAATAATGAGTTCTTTGATGATAGGTTTGACATATAAGAGTAATGATTACTCGCGAGATATTTTACTCCAATAATCATTACCCGGGGGGAGGGTGGGTAATGTATTACCCCTTCTTGAGGATAATAGATTCGGGAGGGGAATAATTACTCTCGTACCAAACATGGAAAATGCACCTTACATATCACTCCCCTATTTATTTCCCCCTTTTTAAATCCAAGCAAGTCCTAAGGAGTACCAAGAGCACAAAAATGGAACCTTAAGGGTACCATGATCAGATTCTTAAAAGTGGGGGAACCATGAAAAATCTGACAAAATTAAGGGATACCATGTAAAATTTCCATTAAATTAAACTAATTGAATTACTTACAAAAAAAGGTTTTACATGGATTTCCCAAACTCCCACGTTCTAACCTAGGTTGAGACGTGGAAGATTACGTGGAACTCTCATGTCTCCACCTAGATTAGGACATGGGAGTAGAGGTGGTCAGTGGGCCGGGCTCGGGGTGGGCTGGGTTGGCGGAGAGTGAGCCTGAACACACACCACTGGCTAGGGGTGTGATGGCCCTAGACCGGTCCGGTTGAGCAAAAAAAGGGTGGGCAATATGGGCTGGGCAGGAGCGAGCCCGGGACCGGCCTGGTTGGGGAAGCGGGTTGTGATAATGGGCATCGGTCCAGAGACAATTGGGACTAGTTGACCGAGCCGGGTCACAGTCGATCTAATTAGCCCGCACTTATATCCACGTCTACATGAAAGTTCGAGGAAATATGGGAGTTCGCGGTCTAAATAATCTAGGTAAAGACATAAGGATGAATGTTCCAATTCTTTACAAAGGCTTGTTTTTGTGAATCAAAATTATTGAAGTGTAGCCCCTATAATTCATAATTCCATTTAGAAAAGAATTTCATGTGGCACAAATTAAATCATGCTCCATTCGCCGCCTGCATAATATTTGTTTAAGAACATGAAGACCTTATCTAATAATGTAGTATAGCTTATTAACAATAGATAATCATAGTTTTTAGTGTTGATACTTGACTATATATATATATATATATATATATATATATATATATATATATATATATATATATATATATTACGCGGTTTATGGAATTTCATATGTTGGTGGTTAAAGCTATATTGCCACCTAAATTTGTTCTCTAATTTATATTTTTGTTTTCTGAATTAAGTCAATACAATTTTAACATAGAAATAAAAATATTCTACGGATTAGTTTTTCTTTTTTTATGCTTAGTTAGAGGTATTTTAAATTTTTA
The DNA here is from genome assembly GCA_009801015.1 of Silene noctiflora. NCBI lineage: Eukaryota > Viridiplantae > Streptophyta > Magnoliopsida > Caryophyllales > Caryophyllaceae > Silene > Silene noctiflora. The sequence continues at coordinate 122,542 of VHZZ01002057.1, forward strand.
ATCAAGATAAACAAATGACGATTGGGGTCGAAGAGTTTTATCGAAATAAAGTTGACCATATGCTTTAAAAATGACAACTTATATATATCAAAATTAAGAGACTCGGAGACTCAGGACTATGTCACAAACACAAACCAATGATTTTAACGACAAATCAACAAATTGAGTAACTAACATTATTTGATTTGATAATTGATTGATACTACAATGGAGCACGTCTTTGTTGTCAAAATTCCTCTCTTAGTCGCTCCCCACAACACCTTTTCCATTTTCATCCTACTCCAAATTTTAAAAACACTATCCATACTATGTAGACACCCCTTAAAACTCCAAAAACACAAAAAAAAAAAAAAAAAAAACAAAAAAAGGTCTCCCTCTTAGTTTGTTCAAACTGTCTTAGGCACATGACAATTTGACATTAGATGTCCGGCCATTCTACAAGCTACTAGCCTTCTCATGACCACCACCGCCACCACCACCGTCATTTCAACAGTCACATCCCATAGAGGAACCCGCTAATCAATCAATTTCCGCAACATCAACTCACCATGGTCAAAGGAGAAGAGTTTTGTAGAGCTCGGCCTCGATTTGCCTCGGTTAGCATAATTATTTCATTTCTCCTATTAATTAGTTCTACCCCAAAAATTGTTGCTAAAACCAAAAACCATACTAGTGCTCCACCCCCTATGTCTAATGCTCCTTCCCCATTATCTCCCACCACGACCACGACCACGACATCAGCACCGGTTCCCAAAAAGTACGTCCCTAAGGACAACACGCTCATTTCGTGTGGAGCGTTAACGGATGTCACCCTCATCGATGGTCGAACTTTCAAGTCCGACCCCTCAACGGTTAGTTTTCTCAACACGGGCGAAGACGTAAAAGTCAACGTCGACTCAATTCCACAAAACACTAACACCAAAACCAACAACGACAGCAAAGTTATAATTCCGTTACCAACCCAATTATTTTTCGCAGCTCGAATTTTTCCTTTAGAAGCAACATATAAATTTCCGATCACACAACAAGGCTTCCATTTCCTACGTCTATACTTCTACCCTCTCCCCCATCCTACCTACAACCTCTCAACTGCGGTCTTCGGTGTCGCAACCGACTCAATTGTCCTCCTACACGACTTCACCTTCCCCTCCCCTGCAATTCCTACCTTCAAAGAATATCTCATCAACATAACTTCAAACACACTCACCCTCAAATTCATCCCAAAGACCAATTCTATAGCCTTCGTCAACGCCATCGAACTCGTCTCCGTCCCTGATAATCTCGTCTCCGACACTGCCTCCCCTGTTCCTCCAGCCGGCACTGTCACCGGAATATCAAACTACGCTTTCGAGGTGGCCCACCGCATCAATGTAGGTGGGTCCCTCATAACCCCGGCAAATGACACCCTTTGGAGGACTTGGGTCCCTGACGTCGGGTTCGACATATTCCCAAAAGGTGGTCATAGCGTGGCGATCTCTCCGAGCGGGGTATACTACCCCTATGGAGGGGCCACGCCATTTGTCGCTCCGCCATGGGTGTACGCTACGGCGGACGAGATGGCGGTTAACAATGCTAGTACGGTAGGGGTAAATTTTAACCTTACATGGAATTTACCTGTTGAAGCTAACTATAATTACCTTGTAAGGTTACATTTTTGCGATATAGTGAGTATTACCATGGATTCGCTGTACTTTAACGTGTACGTCAATGGAGTTATGGGCGTTAATGGTCTTGATTTGTCCACCCTCACCTCGAAACTCGCCACCGCCTATTATAGGTACGTGTTCATTCTGTGTATTAAGTCATTCACAAATTCTCATTTTAGACGGTTGTATCCGCTTAAAATTAAGGATAAAATGGGATCAATTTACAATAACATTTATTGTTATAAAGTGATAGGTACGTGATCAATTTACCGATAAAAAGTTGCCATGAATTTATTGTTATAAAGTGACAATTTTAATTATAACATTTTATCGTTAAATGATCATTTTTTATCATAAAATGATGATTTTTTCCCGTCTAAGTTAAGACCGTGAGACCGTCTAAACGGAGAAATCGTTGCAGTACTGGTTTTCTACAAATTGAACGTGTTATATACATACAATTTGCTTGTACATCATCATTGTCATAATCATTTGTAAACAATGAATGTAAACAGAGATTTTGTGATCAACTCGACAGCAATCACAAATGGGTCAATCATTGTCCAAGTCGGGCCGACTTCAGATGGTGGGTCAAGCCAACCAAACGCAATCCTAAACGGGTTAGAGGTGATCAAAATGAGCAATTCTGCAGGTAGCCTAAGTGGCCTGTTTGATGTGAACGGTAATTACTTGGGCACTACCAGTGGGCCGAAAACCATGAAGATATTGGCTGTGGTGGGTCTAGTGATGGGCATGACGGCTTTAGTCCTCGTCTCTTCGATGTTTGTTCGGTGGCACAAGCGGCCTCAAGACTGGGAAAAGCGTAACAGTTTCTCGTCGTGGCTTCTTCCTCTCACCGCAACCAGCACTACTTTCCTCTCTAGCAGAAGCTCTAGGAAGTCCAGTGCTAGTACTGTTTTCGGTTCTAGAAAGAGCAGTATGTTTCACTCTACTAACAATGGGGTTGGTAGGTTTTTCGGTTTTGCTGAGCTCCAAGATGCTTGCAACAATTTTGACGAGAATGCTGTGATTGGAGTTGGGGGGTTTGGAAAGGTGTACATGGGTCAATTAGATGATGGGACTAAAGTCGCGATTAAGAGAGGTAACCCTCAGTCAGAGCAAGGAATCAACGAGTTTCAAACCGAGATTCAGATGCTTTCCCAACTCAGGCATCGACATTTGGTGTCACTTATCGGATATTGTGATGAGAATTCCGAGATGTGCCTAGTGTATGAGTACATGTCCAATGGCGTGCTTCGTGAGCACCTCTATGGGCCTAAGCTTGTAAATCCCCTGTCTTGGAAGCAGAGGCTTGATATCATTATCGGATCAGCTCGAGGCCTACACTACCTTCACACTGGAGCTGCACATTGCATCATTCATCGGGATGTAAAAACCACAAATATCCTATTAGACGAGAATTTTGTTGCAAAGGTGAGCGACTTTGGGCTCTCCAAAGCAGCCTGCCTAATAGAACAAACTCATGTTAGTACCGCGGTTAAGGGCAGCTTTGGTTACCTTGATCCAGAGTACTTCCGAAGACAACAACTTACTGAAAAATCAGATGTATACTCCTTTGGTGTTGTCCTTCTCGAGGTTTTGACTGCTCGTCCTGCTATAAACCCAGCCTTGCCAAGAGACCAGGTCAACTTGGCAGAATGGGGTATGTCTAACTATCGAAAGGGGAACCTCGACAAAATTATCGACCCTAATTTGCAAGGGACTATCAACCCAGATTCCTTAAAGAAATATGTCGAGGCAGCAGAAAAGTGCTTGGCCGAGTATGGAGTAGATAGGCCGTCAATGGGAGACGTGTTGTGGCATTTGGAGTATGCGTTGCAGCTCCAAGACACGAGCTCTAAGCCCGAGGTTAAGAGCTCGTTGATGATTCCTTTGGAAGAAGCTCCCATGATTGGTTCTAATAGTGATGATCATACTGAAGTTGGTGTTGCAGCCTTCTCACAAATAGCCAACTTTCAGGGCAGATGAAGCCAATTAAAGGCAATTTGGCTCTGCACTGCACCCTGGAGCTTGTGGTTACATACTTCCTCCTTTCGGCCATTTGCTTAATCTTAATTTCTTCATTTTTTTTATCTAGTTTTCTAAACTCCTGTCATAGTTTCTGAATTACTTGATTAAACAAGGGTTGTTAACTAATGTCACTGATTAAACAAGGGTTGTATTCATTCTTTCATTTCCAATGGACTCAAAGTAGGACTATTTTTCGATCCTGCATTATGATGTAATAAAAGAATGGTTCAATAATTCTGAATCAGGTAAGTTACATACTGCAGCAAAATTAAGCCCTAATTACCAGTGAAACTCAATTCACAATACTAATTACACAAATCAAAAGAATTCGCCAATAATCAGAACATAGCTAAGTTATATCAGCCAAAATCTATACAATTGCAACGATTCATCAACACCCGAATTAAGCCCTAATTATCTATCAAATTATCTTCATTACTGTCAAATATTCTTCATAATCAGAACAAAGGTGCCCTGCAGGGTATTCCTTTTCTGCTCTTCTTCCTGAAACTCCCCACTGTTGTCTTACCAACCCCATCATCAATCTTCTGCCTTTTATTCTCTTGTTGATTTCCACCCTTCCCTACATCGTCGAAACTCCTCTTCTTCCCCTTTTCAACACCACATGCCACACTAATTCCAACCCCAACCTTGATTTTCAACTTAAGCGCCTTGTGAGGCTTCTCCAACTCACGTTTCTCAGAAAGACAAATCTCATTCTCCTGCAACATCCTTGAGTGATAAGACCCAAAACCCGAGTTGAGTTTACACAGAATAGAACAGAACCGGTCACGTTCAGGCAAGGCAGTTTTCGACAAATCCGCCCCACAAACAACACAAACCACAGCCTTACTTTTCTTGTCATTCTTCTTCCTAGATTTCGGAAAGTAAACAAACCCGGTATTCACCTTATACGGACAAACACCATTAACAACATCTAATAAATCAGGAATCTTTAAAACATCATAAAGATTATACCCATATTCTCTAGAACAAGTCAATGCTTGTAACACATTATGATCTTTATGTTGGGTTTCAACATCAATCTTTCTCAAGCTTTTACCACCACAATCGACACAAAAATAACCTCTGTAATTCGGATCTTTACCTTTTCCTGTAACGAATTCCGCATTGATCAAATCATTCACCCATTGTGGAAAGTTGAGATTTTGAACAGTACCCATTGTTTTTCTTAATGATTTCTAACTTGGGTTTCGATTTTTTTTTTGAAAATTAACGTAAACAAGAAAGTGATTTGAGAATTGTTATTTTGTTGTTGCTGTTGATGAAGTAAGAGTAGAAGAAGACTAGGTTTTGATGTGAGTAGTAAATGAGGGTGAAATCAAGAGTGAAAGTTATATAATTGGAGGTAAAAAGGGTGAATTTAGGAAAGAAAAGTATCTTGGTGCCCAAGTACTTTGTGTTGGTAAAATTTGATGAGATGAGCTGTAATTGTGTCGTTTGGCGCGTTTTGTTAGCTACGCAACGGTAATATTATCCTAGTTGGAATAGGAAGTAATAAAACCTAAAATTTCCATGCCGGCGTTTTTTTAATTAAATTTACTCGAATATTTGTGTAAAAGAGTGATAGTGAGACAAAATAGCTTGTAATTGGAGATCGGCTTAGTTAAAGCTCGACTCGTTTGAGTTTGAGTTCGGCCGAGCAAGATCAAGTATGGCTTGAAAAGCTCGCTAGCAGCATGAATTTTTTTTGATACTACACTTTGCCTTTTTTTTTT
>VHZZ01002058.1:20272-31159 GCA_009801015.1 Silene noctiflora
TCGTAATGGAACTTAAAGTATTAATCTTTAGTAAGTAAGGTTATAGCTTCACAGCTATAACATTACTTATATAAAGACTTGAAGTTATAGTTGCCGTACTATAACCTTAAGCTGCAAACATTAAATCTCACATGACTCATATATTTTCTTATTTAAATTACTATGGAAAATATCTTTTGCGTTTTATCTCTAAATATGGCACTTTGATTTGTTTATAGAAAAGATAGGCATGAATCTTTATTTGATATGAGATATTAGTTACTTAAGAAAATTAGTAAAACTAATAAAACAACTTATGAGTTGTTTCCTTATTACTAATTAGGGTTTCTAAGCTTTCATATTCAAAACCCTAATGGATTTATCCTAATACTAATACTAGAGGTTGTGCGTATATTTTCCTCACGTATAAGATATTGAGATTATCATTTAGAATAATTCTATAATATCTATATCTTTGCATTATATGGGTAAAATCTTATGATAAGATATTTAATATATTAATTATATTAAGTCTTATAATATCTAGGGTTTTAAGGAAGGATATCAAGAGAATAATTGATAAAGATATTTTATTAATTATTCTATATCTTTTATTAAGTATTACCTAAATAATAATAGTGGAAACAATATCTTATTTTTATACTATTATTTTTTTCGACATCTAGGGTTTCCTTGGAAAGCTAGATCATGCCAATCACTATAAATAAGAGGTGTGCCATATTGATAGAATACGACTTGTTTCGAGCAAATACTTTCAAGTGAAAAACGTTTTTTAACGAAAATAGTTTTGCATTTTATTGATTTTAAAGTCGTGTGTTATTATTCTTTGCGTTAATGTTTTAAGTTTCATTATAAGATAATAGCGCTTAATATTTGTTTCTTACTCGTTCATTTGTGAACACTAGAAGAACAAATAAGCACATTCTTATTAATGTAAGATAGTCGAGTATTTAACGATACTCATCGTGAGTTACAACTATAGTTAGTTGTACGAGTGGATTAATAATTTTGTAATCCGTAGAAAGTTACTAAATTTATTAATCGGGAATAGTGGACGTAGGTTTCGATTTGTGAAACTGAACCACTTCAAAAATCCTTGTGTCTTTGCTTCTTTCTTTTACTGTTTCATTTTCTTATCACATAGTTACTTTGGTTTAATCAATAAACCTTAAGTAAATGATTCATCACGCTAAATACGGAAATTTGTTTGTCAGAGCGAAAATATTTTTTTATACTCAATTCACCCCCCTCCCCCTCTTGAGTATCTTGGATCAATAGACTCTTCAATTGGTATCAGAGCCTCGTGCTCTTGATTGCTTTACCGCATAGAGACTGATTCGTCTATTGCTTTATTTTTCATTTAGTTGTGTGCTATGGATTCCAAACATCTCAAATGTCCTATCTTTGATGGGAAGAATTATAGTCTTTGGAAAAACATGATGACACACTATATCAAAGGAAATGAATGGGAGTACTGGAGGATTATTCAGAACGGACCAAAGAAAATTTTTGTTGCGTCAGCTGAAGGCACCACCTATGAAAATAACGTGGAGGACTATATTGAGGCTGATTACAAAATTGCTGAGAAATATTCTAAAGCTATGAGCCTGTTGCAAAACGATATGACTACCACAAAATTTGATAGATTCTTATCTTGTAATTTAGCCAAGGAAATATGGGATGGTCTCGAACTAGCCTACGAGGGTACATCGATCGTTAAGAAACACCGTATAGATCTGCCGATTCAACGCTATGAACTTTTCAGTATGGAAAAGAGTGAATCAATTGATAGAATGTCTGCATGATTTTATAGCATTATTAATGAACTACGTAACCTCAGTAGGAAATTCGAATCAGAGGACATAGTAAGGAAAATTATTAGGAGTCTCACAAAAAAATGGCAAGCTAAGGTCACTGCGATCGAGGAAGCTAGAGACCTTACTCAAGTCACCTATCAATAGCTCATTGGTTAACTCATGACTCATGAGATCATGCTTAATAAGGATGATGATGAACCAGCTAAAGGTAAGAGTATGGCTCTACATGCCTCAGCCAGTGATAATGAAACTAAGATAGAGGATGAGACCGTTTTGTTTGCTAGAAAGTTCAAAAAGGTTGTGTTTAGAGGAAAGCACTCAAAACCTAACAATAAAACCTTCAACAGAAAGAGCAGCGAATCAAAATCCTCATTCGCTAATAGAGGATGTTTTAAGTGTGGAGAGACTGATAATATGATCAAGGATTGTCCTATTTGGAAAAAGATTAAGGACAAATCCAAAAGAGAGAAAACTAAGAATGAGTTCAAACAAGTCATGATGGCATCTTTCTGGGGAGATCTAGATACGAAGGATAAAGAAGACTCCGAAGATGAGGAAGTTGCAAATCTGTGTTTAAGCAACATTAGTCTTGATTTAATCTCAGACAGTGATGATGAGATCAAGAGTTCAAGATCAGAGTTCTGTCTATTGGGCAAGTCAGATTCAGACGAAGAAGATGATGAGATCAGTTTTCTGCAACTTAAGAAATAAGATAACAAATTGTCCAAAATTGCGTTAATAGACTACTTTGAGCAAACCCTAGACAAGTGTCACGAACAGAACCTCGAATTGAAGGATAAGAAAGAACAGATTCTTGACATTTCTGAAGAGAATCAACTTCTTAAGGCCAAAGCAAAAAAACTGAAATCTAGAGTTACAGCTGAAACAACTACCACTTTAGAGTCTGTAAATGCTGAGAAAATAGCTCTTAAGTCTACAGTTATAGTCAGTGAAGCTATAACCTCAGAGTTAAGGCTCAACATTAAAAACCTTTAAGCCAAATTTATAGCTGATGAAGCTATAACACTAGAATTGAAGGAGGCCAATGATCTTCTAAGATCTGAGTTTTCAACTAAAGATGTTATTATCTCAGATCAAAAGAAGGAAATTGATTCTCTATGTAAGCAAGTAAAAGAATCCGAAACTCTCTTATCTGATACCAAAGGACAACACAAGGAAGTTGTGCATATTCTAAATAAACGCTTCCTAGACTTTCATGACAATTTTAATAAAACCAATAAGGTTGATCATTCATCCTGTCTAGAGGAAATTGAATCACTAAAGAAACTTATGTTGCATGCTAGAAAGGTACACGATAAGTAGGAAGGTAGCACAAACGTCCTAAACTTTCTAACCGAGCAATCGGATAACAATATGAAAATGGGTTTGGGACATGAGTGCTATGGACGTAGAGACCACTCTAAGTGCAAATCCACTCCTACTGAACGAGACTTCAGAAAGAGAAAATATGTCGATTTACCTGAGTATAAGATTTGCAACTACTGTGGTCATACGAGTCATCTTAGAGAATATTGTGTCAAATATGCTAAATATTTTGATACAGGAATTAAATTCGTGAAATCCTTAAACACACCCATAGAAGATGACTCTCCTTCGGTCAGAGAATCAGATGGTGTAGAAGAAAGAAACAATGACTTTTGTTGGTTCTATGATATGGAGTTTTACTATGCTAAGAAAGCTAATCAAACCAAAAGGAATCAACCCCCTAAGCAACTCCAATCCCAAGAATCACAATACAAAGGACCTCAACCACAAAAGCCAAAAGAGTCACATAAAACTAAGGCTCCCCCCCCCCCCCCCCCCCCCCCCCGACACAATCTGAGAAGCAACATTATGAAAACCCAAGGCATATCCTAGGAAAGTTCCTAGATAGAATTTTTCCTCTCCTAAATGAAAAATCATTAGACAAGTTTGGGTTAGAAAAGACCTACTTTTTAGAGTGACTAACGTCAAGGGACCCAACTTAGATTGGGTATCTAAAAATTGTATATAATGTGTTCTGCAGGTCAATGTGAAAGAAAACAATTTGTGGTACCTTGATAGTGGTTGTTCAAGGCACATGACTGGAGATAAGAATCTATTTCTTTCACTAAAACCTTTGACGGAGGAAAGGTCACATTTGGAGACAACAAGAAAGGAAAGGTGATTGGTGTTGGTAAAATTGGAATCTCTTCCTCCCATGAAATTTGTGACATATATTTGGTAAGTTGTCTCAAGCATAACCTACTCAGCATATCTCAGTTATCCGACAAAGGTAATAAAGTTGTTTTTCATTCTGCTATTTGTCGTATTATAATTGAGGGAACAAGTAGTGTTATACTTGAAGGTCATCATAAGAGTAATGTATATATGGTTGATTTAAATGTTGTTCCTAATAATTCCTTCTCATGTATGAAAGCAACTCTGGATGATCCTTTCTTATGGCATAAACGTTTTGGTCACATAAGCTCACCAATCTTGAACAAACTAAAAAGATGGGACTTAGTAGAAGGCCTTCCCAAAATTAAGTTCGATCAAGAAAGATGTGTGATACCTGTGTTAAATGCAAACATGTCAGATCATCATTTAAACCCAAAAGAGTGATTAGTACAAATCAAGCTTTGGAACTGGTACACATGGATCTATGTGGTCCAGTGAAGGTAAGAAGCAGAAGAGGATCCAGGTATGTCTTTGTCCTTGTTGATGACTACTCAAGGTTTGTATGGCCAATGTTTCTTCATTCTAAATATGAGACCTTTGATGAGTTTGTGTGTTTAATGAAACTCATTCAAAATAAGTGTAAGTCAAATCTTGTTTCCATTCGTTCGGATCATGGCACCGAATTCGATAATCAAGCATTTATCGAGTACTGTAGAGCAAATGGTGTAAGACATAATTTTTCTGCACCACGAACTCCACAACATGGTGTTATGGAACGTATGAATAGAACCTTAGAAGATATGGCCCGTACAATGCTCTTGTGTAGTGGTCTACCTCATAATTTCTGAACTGAAGCCATTAGTAGTTCTTGTTACATTCATAACCGTGCTATGATTAGACCTATCTTGAAGAAAACCCCTTATGAACTCCTTCGTGGCCGGAAGCCAAATATTTCTCACCTACATTGTTTTGGAAGCAAGTGATTTGTCCACAACAATGGTAAGAATATATTGAGCAAATTCGACCCAAGAAGTGATGAGGCTATCTTCATCGGATATTCTGATCATAGCAAGGCATATAAGGTATTTAACAAAAGAACTCTTTGAATTGAAGAAAGCATTCATGTTATCTTTGATGAAGATAATGTTTTTGATAAGCCCTTATAGGATAAGGAAGAGGATATAGATGAACTTGATTTCCGTCTCTCTAGAGACGATCCTCCGGAACTAAATGATGAAGATAAGGAAATTGAAGGCACAAATGATGGGCTAGATCCTACCTCAAATGACAGGGGAAAAAGAACTAATGTTGTAGTTGATAATACTATAAATTCCTCTCAAGAAAAGGACTCGCAGCCCAAAGTTATAGCTAATGAAGCTATAACACTGAATCAAAACCAGAGTAATGAATCTAGGGTTATACCTGATTCTAATATAACTCTAGGATCAGATTCAGGGGGAACAACTCTTAATCCCGAATCTAATGATGTTCCAAGCTCTAGTTCGAATGGTGACGCGTCCAAGAAGTGGAAATAAAAGGACTCCCATCCCATGGAAAATATTCTTAGAAGTTTGAGAAAAGGCATTCAAACCCGTAGAAACCTGAATAACTTCTGTTCATTCTACTCCTTCTTATCAACCATTGAACCTTATAATATAAAGGAAGCCCTTGGAGAACCTGATTGGATTATTGTAATGCAAGAGGAATTGCAAAAATTTGAGAGGAACAAAGTTTGGCACTTAGTTCCAAGACCTAAAAACCAATCAGTCATTGGCATAAGATGGGTGTTCAGAAACAAATTGGATAACACAGGAGTCATAGTGAGAGATAAAACAAGACTGGTTGTTCAAGGATACAAACAATAAGAAGGCATCGACTATGATGAAACCTTTGCCCCCGTCGCACGACTTGAAGTAATTAGGTTGTTAATAGACTTTGCAGCTCACAAAGAAATGAAGCTATTTCAAATGGATGTTAAAACGGTGTTTCTCAACGGATATCTCCAAGAGGAAGTTTTCGTAGAGCAGCCTCCCGGATTCTTAGACAGCAAATTTCAAGACCATGTTTTTAAGTTAGACAAAGCTTTATACGGTTTGAAACAAGCTCCTAGGGCTTGGTACGACATATTGCCAAAATTCTTACTTGAAAGTGGTTTCAAAAGAGGATCTGTCGACAATACCTTATTTCTAAAATCCGAGAGCTCAGACTTAGTAGTTGTTCAAATTGATGTAGACGATATTATCTTTGGTTCAAATAATAATAAATTGTGAAAGTATTTTGCAGATCTAATGACTTCAGAGTTCGAGATGAGCATAATGGGAGAATTAAAATTCTTTCTTGGTTTGCAAATTCAGCAAACAGAAGATGGCATTAAGGTTCACCAACAAAAGTATGTTAAAGAGTTAATCATGAAATTCGGCATGGAAAACTCTCATCCTATGAAAACTCCTATGGTCACAGATAAGAAACTTACAAAAGATGAAGACGGTAAGTCAGTTGATGAAACGACTTACCGAGATATGATTGGCTCCCTACTTTACTTAACAACAAGTAGACCTGATATCATGTTCAGCGTATGCATGTGTGCTCATTTTCAATCCGCTCCTAAAGAATCTCATATGACTACTGTAAAAAAAATTTTAAGATATTTAATTGGTACTTCAGAGTTATATCTATGGTATCCATGAATTGTAACTTTGATCTAATAGGATACTCAGATGCAGATTACGCAGGTTGTTCTCTTGATACAAAAAGTACATCCGGTTTTGCCATGTTCGTTGGCCCATGCATTATTTCGTGGGGATCAAAGAAACAAAATTTAGTTGCATTATCCACTACTGAAACTGAATATATTGCTGCTGCATTGGTTTGTTCTCAACTATTATGGCTTAAGAAACAATTGTTTGACTATGGCATTGACGTGGGGTGTGTGTCTATTTTATGCGATAATACGAGTGCTATCATCATTTCTAAGAACCCAGCACAACACTTGCGCACAAAACATATAGAAATAAGACATCACTTTTTGCGAGACCAAGGTGAAAAGAGGAATATAAAACTCGAATTTTGTAGTACTGAAAAACAATGGGCTAACATTTTGACCAAACCATTAGTTAGAGAACGTTTTGAGACTTTGCGGTTGGAAATTGGTTTAATCGGTGGCACCTAAGTTACTATAAATGTTTTATATATCTCGATGATTGGCTAGTTTAAGACAAGATTGTATGACTATGTCCGTATATTCCACTGCATGAATATTTTCGTGTGTTTTGATTTTATTTACCAATCAATATTCTATTTACGTGCTAGTATTTGTGTCGTATACAAACTCATACCTTTCAAGATTGTATCAACCAAAATTTAACCAAAATTATATATCTCTTATATACAATCTTTATCATATAATTGCCTTAATCACAACTTACCTAATCCTATCTCAAAAAGATTTACCCTATATTCCCTAGTTTACCACCTATACCTAACCTCTTCCCCAAATCTACCGAAATCTTTTCCTCATAAATACCCCAACTCCCTCAAGTCACCATCATCCATACATCACCCCATCATCATCATGTCTCATCAGCATGCAAATCGTGCCTCAAGTAAAAACACCACCACTCCAATTGCATGCAGTTCATCTAAACCTACCTCACAAACTCCCTTATCTTCACCTCAACCCTCACCTTTTATTTCACCCAATCATAGTCAGGATGAGTTGATTCTTGAAGGGAAATAACGGAAAATTGAAAAGGGGAAGGGCAGAGCAGTTTGTGATGATGTTGTAATGGAAGAAAGCGCGTCGGAAATTGTTGTTCGTGATGGGATAACTCGTACTATGTTTCGTGAGCCCTCGAAAAAAGCTACAAAAGAGGTTTTGGATCAAGTTAGGTTCACCAAACAAGAAAGTATCTTAGTAAATTGGGTTTCGCACTACTCCATCCATGGTGGACGGTATTATCCTCGGTCTTGGCTCTCGAAAATCGCATCTCTAAAGTTCTTTGTTGATTTTCTTCAATATCAAGGGTGGGAGCATATTAGCCGGTTCTCGGGTCCTATCTACCCGATTGAGGTAATCCAATTTTATGCTTCTGTCAAAATCAAGAACGGTTTTTTTTAAGTGCTGTTGTGAACGACATTGATGTCACCATCACCATTCCCGATTTCTGTTCCGCTTTTTCGATTCCTCATGATCGAATTGAAGTAAACCCTAGCCAAGAGTGGAATGGTGTTGGTAATGATTATAAATTGGTTATCAAAAGGTATTTTGATGAGAATGCCACTGATAATAGTCAAGTCTTAGTCGGTCCTCTCGTTCCCAAAATTAAGTTTTTCTTGAACTTTCTATGGAACACAATCGTTCCGAGAAGAGGAGGTCGAGACAAGATTTCAAGTTATGAGTTGTTGATCGTATACTCGTGGTTGGAAGGGCATAAGGTTAATTTGGCGTCCTTGATTTTTAATCGAATTGTTCAAACAAGCTTTTCCGTCACAAAAGAAAAATTCTTTACTACTCTCGACTTACTCTATGGAATTTGGATATCTCACCTCCTTGACATTAAGAGGGTCATACACAAGGAGAGTTATAGTGTTATGGCAAAGGATTCGATGGGTGATCGAGTTCTGAAATTAATGGGGATGAATGCGGTTGGACCGGAGTTGATTTTCGCCAAAAACGTTTTGGGTGATACAACAAGAGTGGATGGTGCTATGGTTGATGTCAAGGACAAGCTTAATTCCTTCATGGCCGCTATTAATGAAAAATTGGACACTCGGGCAACTGTTTTGGCCTCGGTAGTCTCGGGTTTGGGTCATGGACCTTCAATGGGGAATGTGAGTAATGATGAAGTTCTTGATTGGATGCAAAGTATCGATGGGCGTCTTAAGATAATGGAGAGGGGCTTGGTCACGGTTCGTGATGAAGTATTCCGTTTGGGTGATCGTGTTTCCTTCTTAGCCAGCCAAGGCGGCAATTTGGTTAAGGAAGGGAAAGCTCTTTGGGAGGACATGGGGCTTACGTTTGAGGCCACTAAGGAATTGTCTCTCAAAATTCTCAATTTTGAGACGAGTCTTAATGCCCAAGCCACTCATGTTTGTAGTTGCTTTGATCGACTTGACTCTCTCGAGTTTCGTACCCGTCCGGACTATGTGAACCCACACCGTGTTCATCATCCTTGACTTTTGTAGTCCAACCTTCCTTTCGGCACATTTTGCCTTATTTTGTTGTATGCTCAGTGTTCTTATCAAACACTTTACTTTGCTTTCCAATTCGGCCCATTTGGCTTTATTATCCCTAGTTTGTATGTGACACTCTTATTTGCATGTTTTTATGTTATGCCTTGGTTCTTATTTTCCTATACTCGATCTTATCTCTTGTTTTGTCGTATATTATTCTAGTCATTTTATATGTATTCTTGTATTTTCGATGATGTCAAGAGAGGGAAGGAAACGACCATGGTATGCATTTGCCTAAGCTTGCTCCTTGTTAAGACCTTTTGTCTCTTAAGGTCCTTGAATGCTTTTGTTTTTGGATATATTTGTTTAGATCATGAGTTGATCATTCGCTATAAGAGGACAGTATCATATTGAGGGGGAACGTCCAACTAAGTCACAATTCTAAGAGACTTGCCATCATCAAAAAGGGGGAATTTGTTGACTCATATATTTATATATGTTTTAGTTTTAATGATGACAAGTTTGTAAATTATGTTGTATATGCATCTTGCCCTTAATCGTTTGCTTAATCCTTATAGATTAGATTATTTACGATTAAGCCTTTAAGAATTGTGATTGACATCAAAGATAAGCAAGTCCTCATGATCAAGCGTCTAATCAAGATCAAAATTATCCAAGTTGCAATAATAATCAAGGATTGATAAAGATAAAGATCAAGTAGAAACTTATATGAAAAGATGAAGCCTATTCTGAAGATCGTAAGAAAGATTAGATAGAATAGGGTGTCGTCTCGTAATGGAACTTTAAGTATTAATCTTTAGTAAGGAAGGTTATAGCTTCACAGCTATAACATTACTTATATAAACACTTGAAGTTATAGTTGCCATACTATAACCTTGAGCTGCAAATATTAAATCTCACATGACTCATATATTTTCTTATTTAAATTACTTTGGAAAATATCTTTTGCGTTTTATCTCTAAATATGGCACTTTGATTTGTTTATAGAAAAGATAGGCACGAATCTTTATTTGATATGAGATATTAGTTACTCGAGAAAATTAGTAAAACTAATAAAACAACTTATGAGTTGTTTCTTTATTACATATTAGCGTTTCTAAGCTTTCATATTCAAAACCCTAATGGATCTATCCTAATACTAATACTAGAGGTTGTGCGTGAAAAAACAACAGGCCTATGAGCCGCCACTCTCGTATATTTTCCTCACATATAAGATATTGAGATTATCATTTAGAGTAATTCTATAATATCTATATCTTTGCATTATATGGGTAAAATCTTATCATAAGATATTTATTATATTAATTATAGTAAGTCTTATCATATCTAGGGTTTTAAGGAAGGATATCAAGAGAATATTTGATAAAGATATTTTATATCTTTATAATTATTCTACATGTTTTATAAAAGATTACCTAAATTATAATAGTGGAAACAATATCTTATTTTTATACTATTATTATTTTCGACATCTAGGGTTTCCTTGGAAACCTAGATCATGCCAATCACAATAAATAAGAGGCATGCCATATTGATAGAATAAGACTTTTTTCGAGCAAATACTTTCAAGTGCAAAACGTTTTTTTAACGAAAATCATTTTGCGTTTTATTGATTTTAATGTCGTGTGTTATTATTATTTGCGTTAATGTTTTAAGTTTCATTATAAGATAATAGCGCTTAATATTTGTTTCTTACTCATTCATTTGTAAACACTAG
>VHZZ01002059.1:104811-125460 GCA_009801015.1 Silene noctiflora
CATGTTTGCATTGTAATGTTAGTCTATGATTTATGGCTAAATCTTTTGACTAAAATTCGTTATACATTTTATAAGTCGAGAGGCACGGAAATGTATTAGAACTAAACATGTGTAGTAGATCGATCTAACTCATAGTGAAAGCTTGTTAGGACCCGATTTAAGGTTGATGCTAAAAGTGAAAGCTAGGTATCTTTAAGCATAGATGATCACTTGTGACTACTAGTTTAACAACTACTTTAGATATTAATTTGCATGTATGAACCGACCCCCTAGACATCTTTTACTTTATTGTTTACATTCATATTTTACTTTGCATAAATCAACCAATCTAATAATTCGTGATCATCCGAGATAAAATTCGTCCCATAACAACTAATTAACAACCGTCGTACTCTCCGTGGATTCGTCCCCTAAATACTACATTCAATTGTGTTGCTAGGGAATTTATTTTTGATAGGTTGGCGACGACTTCATCAGCGGGGCTTAGGTGGCAAGACTGCGGTCTCCACTGGAGGAGTGGATTATCTATTGCGACGGGTAATTTGGCAGGGCTACACTTGTGTAGTCAGGTGTTTGGAGAACTTGTGGAGTTGGAAGTATTTGACAATGTATTGCATGATAGTGTTGTATCTTGTTATGCAGTAACTGACCCCATTTTTTGTGTTTTGAAAATTGTGGTGATCCATTGGGGAATGGTGAGCAGTTGATTAGAAGGTATGCCTTGGACAGCTCGCGGGTTGCTTGGGATGGAGTCACCACTGAGTCTATTAGCTAGTCTTCCGCTGTGTTTATGACGGTTTTGGTTTCAGCACTTTTAGAGTTATCGTTTTGAGACAGTTGTACCTCACTTTCAGGAGTTTTGGTTTTGGATGTATGTATCACTTTAACTTTAATCTTTAAATATTGTTTCTTAATGGTCTCTTATGATATACTATGCCTCGGGTAATCGAGATGGTAGCATCTCTATGTACTAAGGTGGTCTTGGTAAGACACCTTGGCGTATGGGGGTGTTACAACGGTGGTAAGACTGTGATGAGTCGTGTAATGACTCAACAGAAGATGATCAACATGGGTAGCAACTCATAGATATGGACCACTTTTTCTAACATCCGAATAGAAGTTTGGTTTCCCCACATCTTGCACCCCTAATCTAGCCGCTAATTTTCTCACCTGACGAAAACTTATATGAGTGTCGACTGTGTCAAACTCGATAAAAGCGAAGCCTGGAAAACCATGCCTACTTGTTGACACAGGACGGACTCTATTAACCGTCGTATAACCTACGTCATCATGAAGCATTGCCTTCATCCACGCTAAATCCTTCATTACACTCTTTCCATTTTCAAAACGAACAGGGATATTATGCACAATGCAAGTGAAAGGATAGACGTAATGAGAATGTGATTGTGGTTCCGTTAACCCAGCCATATATATGTTTGATAAATTTAGAGAGAGAATTTATAATGAAAGAGGTTAAGAGTAAATGTTTGATAAATTTTGATAAACAACTGAAACATTAGGACGTATTTATAAACCAAATTGAATAGTATAATGGCTACATGCATGTACAAATGCTATATATACTGTTAGAGTCATACCTTTTTGCATGCTTTACTGGTCAAATAATGTTGATTAAAAAAACAAAAAATTCAAAAAGTAATAACGGTTTTGATAACACCGTTCTCCAAACACAATATAACAACGGTTTGCAAACCAACCATTTTTAAAAAATATAACAACGGTTATAAACAACCATTCTTGATATACAAGTAGAAAACGGTTGTCCAAAACCTGTTGCTAATAACGATAACAGTTGTGAAAAACCGTTGAGAAAAATAATCTACAACGGTCATACTGTAAACCGTTGAGGATATTAGACAACGGTTTTTCTTAAACCATTGTAAGCAATAATTTTATAACGGTTTGGGTAACGATTATCTATATTACGTTATTGTATGCAGTAACCCGTTTTTATAGGGTCGTTATTAATGTGCAGAATTGGCGTAGTGGAGGGAGGATAAATAAAAGTGTTTGAGGGATATATTGCGGAGGTGAAGATTATATTTAAAGCGATTCAGATAAAGGTGGGGAAGGTGAAGGAGATAAGGTGAATGGGGTGGGAGATGGAGCGGAGAGAGAAAGTTGTGAGGTTGAGAAATAATATATAAGGTGGCATAGTTGGAGAGGGGGAGAGTAAAATTGTGTGTGTAGATACCCGTATCTCTCGATAATGTAATTATAGAGAACCCGTCAAACACCCAATGATGATAGAACAATATGTAGTTATCAGTTGGCACTGCCAATTATTTAGAGTTCGTTTTACGATGTAGAATGGGCGTTGTCGGCGAAGCGGTTTATTAATTTAAAGGATATTTAAATTAAAAGTTCTTTTTAATTGATTTATTGAAAATTTGATTAATTTAATTTATTTAATCGATTTAATTGAATGTTTTAACTGACTTATTTTTATTCATTCATTTTACTAAAAATAAATTCATTTATTTTATTGAAAATAAAATTATTTAGTTGATTTGAAAAATCGTTTCGAAAAGTTAAAATTGTTTTAAAATCGTATTTGAAAACCTCGATTTTAATAACGGTTTTATATGCGATTTTTGAGCTCGTTCTATGTGAGTTGGCCACGAATTTTGATGCAAATTTTGGCCAAAGCTTTTCCCCTCTAACCCATGTTCGAATCCCCTTAGTGACCCAACCCAATTCCTTCACCAAGTCCTCCAAATTCCGTCTTAAACAGCCCGCACCCCTTCTACCCGTGCTCAGCTCTGACAACCAAAACCCGTCTCAATTCAACCCAAATTCGAAACCCATTGCTACCCATCCATACCCAACTATCCCAACTTTACTCCCATAGCTTACCCATTAAGCAAACCCTTTAAAAAGCCGTCCGAAACACCCTTGGACAGCAGCCCAAAACAGAGCATGAATTCGTGCTCTTGTGGCTTGAAAAGTCCGTCTGTTTGCCCTATTTCGTGCTCAAACCAAGCCCACTTCCATCCCTATTTTAACCCCTAAGATACCTACTGTCAAACCATAACAAATCTCAGCTCAAACCACCCACAAAACTGTAACCAAACCAAACTCAAACACCTCCCCCAAGAAACCGAGTTCTCTCGGGTGCCCTACTTCTACCCTCCATATCTCCCTATATATACCTCTTATTACTACCCAATTTTGAACCCTAGAATCCTCATACACCCCTTCACAAACCAGAAGCAACCAACCTCAAAACCAAGTCCTCAAATTGCCTCGAATTTACACGAAAAATCGAGTGTTTATGTACTCTGTTTTCGTGTTTGTTTCGGCGCGATGCATCCCCCTTTCACCTCGATTTTCATGCTTATTCCTTCACATAAACTCATAAAACTTTACACTTTCATAATATAAATTCTTTCTAGTTTCCAAAATATCTTTCCAAACGAATTTTCGTTAAGAAACAAGTTCACAATTCTTGTTTGAAAAACGTTGCGTAAAGCCTCAAAAAGACGTGTTTTCAATTGTTTATTCCTTCATCGATGACGGCCCCTTGAGATAAGATCTACGATTGATTAAAACCCAAGATGGTGTCAATGATACATGTAGGTTGAGGGTGCATTAAAATCCCTCATTTCTCTTTTTTATTTTGTTTTATTATTGTTTTTATACCGTCTTAAATTGTATACGAACTTTGAAACTTTAGTATAGAATTGAGTATGAGTTAAAATACCATTTTGAATACTCGTGTTGACTAGAGTTAGGGAGAAAAAGCCGCTAGATTGGTCGGTCGTATCTCTTTCTCATTTACATGTCCTTGTATTCGGAATATGGCAAAATTAAATTGATTTAATTGTGTTAATTAACGATATTATTGCATTGTTGATAATTATGAAGGAGGAAGGGATTAGTAATATTTGTGTGCCGATGGATGACTTTATTTTTTGTGTGGATTTGTTTTCTTTTAGGTTAGATTTATCTTATGTTGGTTGTATGATGAATTTAACATGTTTGTTCAAGCTAATTAATTTAATCTTGTTTAAGTTTAATGAATTTGAGTATGATTATTTGAATTTATGATTAGACTTGATTAGAATTATTACATTTTGGTTCTTTTTTTTATTTGAGCATTTTAATTTGTTTGCTTAGCATGTTTATTTGATTTATTCGTGTGTTTGTTGTTTATTTAACATGTTTTGACGTAATTATGAAATAATTAACTTAAAATTGAAAGCTTATAAGTGATTGATATGGCTCGAAAATTTGGACATGATTTATTGAGTAAGTTTAATTTATATGGTTTATTTCACTTGTTAGTTTAATTAGTTAAGGCTTAATTAATTAGAACTGCATGAAAAATCGCATAAATTAGAATTGTTTGTGTCGAATTGGTTTCATCATGTGTGCCGTATATTTGAGTCCTATGGTATGATTTTTTGGGCTTATAGTTGTTCTAATTTTATGTATGATTGACATGATTCACATGTTTAGAGTTGCATGTTTAGATTTAATCGTTTTAATTATGATTTAATTGAAACCTTTAATATGCCTAATTAATTACCACCATGTTTATTCAATATTTCAATTTATGTCATGTATAAGAATGTATATCATGATTTAGGGGTTGTTTTAGGTATAGAATTTGGTCCTCTTATTTGTCTTAAGTATATGATAATTGTTTATGAAATAATTGATTGAATTGTTTGCTTAATTGCTTGTTTCAAATCGCATGCTTTATTTTATCACATGCCACTTGAATGAAACCCGACTTGACGGATATTAGGCCTTGCATGACCCACATTGAACCGTGTGGAAGGGGAGAACACCTCGAGATTCGTGCCCTAAGGGCACAGCTTTGGCCGTGTGTTTTATGTTGTCTGTTTTGTTTGTTGATTGTTGGTTTTTATTGCAATTGTTATTTGTAAACTAACCACTAATGTTTTCTCGTCCATCTTATGCTAAAGAGTAAGAATAACCTATTCCCTTCTTTTGATTGTTTAATTTTCTAGAATAATTAATGAACATTTACATGTTAAAACAACTTTGACAAAGTAGTTTAATACATGCATTCAATGACGTAGAAATCAATTCACATGTTTAGGGTTTAGAACGACGTTTGCATTTCATAATTGGGATAACTATAACCTTATTCATGACCATCATTTATTGGAGTAGAGGTCGTTATTGTAACGGGCATGATTAGGTGTCTTATTAACGGACTTCCTATCACGCACTCTCACCAAGAGCTCAATGTCAATGGTTAGCAGATCCGTCTGAAAGCCTTTGTACGGTTTCCGAGTTTTCCTTAAAACTTGGTGGCGACTCTAATGAACCACGTGCGAGACCCGCACAAATATCGGTGGAGTGATGTCCATAGTTTGGCGACTCCACTGGCATTGGTGAAACTCTGAAAGGAAATGAGGTTAGTAGAATATTACATATAGTATCTCGATTCATGCATAAACCCTTTGAGACTTTAGGATTCAGACCACCCCTTTCCGTCAGAGGATGGGTATGGGGTGATGTCCACTATGTCGGGAATTCTTGCACATTGCTTGTATTCAATAGGGAATCATCTTGAGCGCAAGCAAGGGCTACCATATTCCACACTTCTGGTTATGGGGTACTTGACTAAACCGACAAGTTGGTTTCACTGGCATAGCCCCTTTTAGAAGACTTACCTTGACATAGAAGAGTCTAGGAGCATACATACTTTATATGCGAATGACTATTTGCTAATTATTGTCCTCCGTGTACTTGACGAAGGGAGAGGAATTGTATTAATCCAGCATCAAGTAACCATTGTGTCTCACGGGATAGGATTTTTGCCCATGACTTCATAGCACCAGTTAATGCATTCATAAATGAAAGTTGTGAATTTGAAGAAGAAAACTTATGAAGAGTTATGCATTGTGCTATTATGAATTATCTCACATAGACTTATATAGGAAATATAAAGGGGAACTCCTGCCGAAATAAGGAAAATTACTCTATCCAAATTTAGGAAATAAGAGAAGAGAAAGGGGAACCGGCGGTGGGCCTCGCGACCTCGAGAATCACGCCAGCATCAATGATGTTCCGGTGCATGATCGTATTTTGATTTTGTCATCTTGCAAAGCCAGAACGGCCAATCTACATTTCTATCCTCGACGAGTCGATATTAGAATTTAGACCCAAGCATACTCAGGGTTTCATTTTCTTTTTTGTTCGAAGGTAATGGGCTACTCCCATGTCTTGTCATGTCGTACAAAATGTAGTCTGAGTCACATTTCATGCATACCCATCAATTTAAGAACCTTCAAAAACTTTTTTTCAAATGATCCCATTTCAAATAATTCCATCATCAAAGACCAATGATCCAAATGTGCCTATGTGCTGTTTGTTGTTCGTATATTTCTGTGTTTTCGAATGTCAGGAAATGTTCCAACTGGGGGCTCTAAAGCCAACAGCTTCAAAGATCATTGTCAAATAGAAAGATGACGTTGACAGATGATTCAATTCAATCCAAGAGTGAAAAACAAAAGAATTTCGCAGCTGAAAGCAAAAGACGACAACCTCTTTGGAAAGTCCCATCTAATTTGGGTGTGTGGCATCAAATGATAAATTTTGGGCCAGTGCCAGCAGAATTCGAACTACGACACGGGTTTGATTCTGTCACAACTGATACGTAGGCGCATAAGGATAAGGCTTAACCCACCTTCACATTTTGCGTAGTATTTTAGGCAGCCAACTCTCAGGGTTAGCCAATAATAGCCAGTCCTGAGTACTTGCTTACCAGGCTTCCGCCACCTTTATGGTTGTCACAATATACATCATTTATATCCTAGAGTACTTGTTTGGCTTCGTGAGTCCTGAGATTTTTTAAACAAAGTGTCTTTGATACTAGAATAGGTAGAAGCTTTTATTCTAAATGTTCTAACCTCATGCCCGCCCTGAGGTAGTATACCTTGTAGGAACCAATCATAGAAAGGCTTAGTCCATTAATCATTATTAGTGTTGACAGGGTTTACCTGTTTAGACTTGGTGATGGCAGGTTCAATTAAATGCATAGTAGGTACTTTATCAAAAATTACAGGAGTGAAATTTGAACCAAGGCTGGAAAGAGCATCAGCCTGGGTATTCAGGTCTCTCATTATTTGCTCAATATCAAATGAATGAAACTAGCTTAGTGCAACGTTTTTTAACATACTCTAAATATAAAGTCATTTTTGCATCCTTTGCTGTGTAAGTTCCTTTTATTTGATTGGTAATCAGGAGTAAATCAGTTTCTACATTTAAATGCTGAACACCAAGGTATATACTTACCTTGAGTCCTGCTCTGAGAGGTTCTTACTCAGCTTCATTATTAGTAGCTTTGAACTCACAACTCACATCCTGGGTTATTATATCCCCGTGTGGAGATTTTAGCACTATACCCAACCCTGTGCCCCGTGCATTGGATGCTCCGTGTGTGAGCATGATATACTCCTGGTATGAGGTCTTAGTGTCTAACTAGTTAACTTCTTCGATTAGGTCTGATTCTAGGTTAGGGCTGAAATCAGCCACAAAGTCTGCTAAGGCCTGTGATTTGATTGCTGTCATGGATTCAAAAGTGATGTCATGGGTGCTAAGCTGGAATGGCCATCTTGCCATCCTGCTTGAAAATTCAGGCTTTCGTAGGACACATGTTATGGGTAGGTTAGTCCTGACTATTATGCGGTGACACTCAAAATAAGGGCGCAACTTAGCACATGACATAATTAAATTTAGAACGTACTTCTCAAGTAAATCATACCTCATTTCCACATCTAATAGACATTTACTTACATAGTAAACATGATGTTGTTGTCCGTCCAATTCTTTTACCAGGACTGCACTTACTGCGGTATTAGTTACGGGGAGATATATTATCAAGGGACTCTCCCTTTTTCTCGCTTGGCCTGTAAAGTTGGAGACGAGAGATATAACTTTAGATCCTGGAAGGCTACTTCGTGTTCAGGTGTCCACTGAAACCGCTTGTTCTTTCTAAGTAGGTTGTAAAATGTTTTACATCTTTCAGAGGATCTGGATATGAATCTGTTAAGGGCAGCAATCTTGCCTATCAATTTCTGGATGTCTTTGATAAACTTGGGTGACTGTAACTCCAGTATAGCTTTAATCTGTTTAGGACTGGCTTTTACGCCTCTTTTTGTCACCAAGTAGCCTAGAAATTTCCCTGTAGAAACTCCAAAGTCGCACTTTGCAGGGTTGAGATTCATGTTGTATTTCTCCAAAATTTGAAATGCTATCTCCAAATGTTTTACATGATCTTGCGCGTTCTTGGATTTTACTAGCATGTCATCAATTTAGACTTTCATAATGTCCCCAATCTGTTCTTTAAACATCACGTTCACCAGGCGTTGGTAGGTTGCCCCTGCATTCTTTAGACCGAATAACATGGCAGTATAGCAATATATGACTCGGTCGGTAATGAATGCACTACTTTTATGGTCAGGAGGGTGCATCTTTATTTGGTTAAGTCCATTAGAAGCATCCATTAACGTTAGCATCTCGTGCCCTGCTGTTGCATCTACCATGGTGTCAATGTGTGGAAGAGGGAGTGGATCTTTAGGGCGGGCTTTGTTCAGGTCAGTGTAGTCTACACAGACTCTCCACTTGCCATTCTTCTTCTGTACGACTACCACGTTTGCTAGCCATTCAGGGTACATTACTTCTCTAATCATGCCCATGTCTAGGAGCTTGTCTACTTCCTCATTAATGATAACATTTCTTTCCGAGGCAAACTTTCGTCGTTTTTGCTGCACAGGCTTGAAAGATGTGTATAATATTAAGCCTATGAGTAATAACGCAACACTAATTCCAGTCATATCAAAATGAGACCGGGCCAAATAGGAAGATTTATTTTTTAGAATACTTACTAAGTCAGGCCAGGTAGAATCTGGAGCATCAGAGCCAACTAGAACATACCTGTCAGAATACTCAGGATTAAGGGTTACCTTGTCAGTTTCCATCCTTGATGTTGCTACATATGTGCTCTTGACAGGGTAAGATAATTGTTATGCGAGGGACTTACCTGACTTGGAAGGCTTTACGGTCTCAGTATAACTTATTGGGTTGTCTTATGCTCACCACTGATAGTTGCTACTCCCCATCAGTTGGTATCTCAATACATTGATGATAAGTTGATGGGACAACCTTGAAATTATGGATACATGGTCTGCCCAAGATAGCGTTATAGGAGGATAGGCAATATAGGACTCTGAACCTCTCGTAGAATGAAACACCTTCGGCATAGGTAGGGAGATAAATTTCTCCCAATGTGCTTCTTGTTTCACCACTGAATCCCACTAGGACACTGGATTTTTTGGTTATTTGATCCTCGTTGATCTTCTTGGCTTTGCGTACGTCTAGCATGATCACGTTCACTGAGCTGCCTCCGTCTACCAGAATTCTTCATACGGTTGCGGTCCCAATTTGCCTGGAGATCACCAGATCGTCGTAGTGCAGGTTAGGAATGCCCACTAAATCACAATCACCAAAGGTGATAGGTGATATATTTCCAGGTTTGAAAGGTGACTTTGTCCGTGGTGTCTTGGCTATATTTTTCGCTGCTGAACTAGTCAAGCCACAAATTTCTGATACGCCATTTATGAACTTCACTTCATAGATAGGAGGTGGTGGAAGGAGAGTGAACTCCTGCTTTTGTTCCTGATTCTTCTGACTTTGATCAGATCTTTGGGGTATCCTGCCTTTAGTAGATACGCTACTTCTTTCCTGAGAGTAAAGCAGTCCTCCGTCATATGTCCTATATTCATGTGGAAATCGCACAACTTGGACTGGTCTCTTTTTGGATTAGGGTTGTCAATAAATCTTCTTAGGCCATCTAACCATTGGTCCCATGTTGTCAAGTCTGGATCAAGCCTGCAATATCAATAGGGAAGTTATATTCAGATAGAGAAGGATGGACATAAGCCTTACCTTATTGTTCTTGTGCCAGGTTGACTTCCGAATGGTCAGGTCTGGAGTATGGGGTTGTCCTATAATTGTTTCCTTTATTATAGTTGGAACTCTTCATGTTCGCCTTTTCATAGTCCTTTGTGTTATTTGACTCTCCAGCCTTGTAACTTGTATCTTCTTCTAGCCTAATATAGGCAAGTGCTTTGGCGTAAACGTCTTCAAAGGTATTGCAGGGAAACTTGGTGAGGTCAATGTAGAGATCATTGTTAGGTAGAAATCCCTGCCCGAACGCTTCAACAGCTGTCCCAATGTCACATTGAGGAATAAATACTTTTTTCCTTTTTGAATGTATTGAGGAAGGTTCTGAGTGTCTCATCCGCTTTTTGGGTAATCCTGTACAGATCACTGGATCGCTTCTCCAATTCCCTGCTACTTGTGAACTGTTGGTTGAAAGTGTTGATCTGGTCAACAAAGGATTTGATGCTTCCATTATGTAGGTTGATGTACCTTTGAAGTGCTGGTCCTGTCAGGGTTGTTCCAAATCCCTTGCACATACAAACCTGCATGAACTCGCTTAGGTTTAATTTTTACAATTTAATTACATACAACCATACATCATAATCTTCAATTATTTGTTAAGAATCTCATATTGATTCATTTTTGCATTAGTTGGTCGAATATATAGTTAAAAAAACATAACTTTTAAAAACAGACCCATCATTTTTGTACAGGTATAAAATAATTAGTACGTGATTAAAGCTTAGTTGGTTGAGGAATTGACGAGTTAAACGGTTAAGTTGATTGAAAATAAATTGTGTAAAGAGTAAATGGATTAAGCAGGTTGAGTTTATTTGTAGAAGGCTAGATGATTTTGTAGATCCGCGGTCCCATCATAGGTTTTCATAGATGGGATCACGATTTTTTTGGGATGATCCACTCTAGCTATCTCGTCTATAAAGGGGGAGCCAGCATAACTATCTGGGGCGGTCTCCTCCATGCTAGTGGGTATTCCAGGTATTTTCTCGGTTTTTTCATGTAGTTTCTTGATTTTCTGGACTACTGCCATCATAATAGCCATATCATCCTCATCCACATTGATTACTCTCACTTTCTTTGTTTTTTTTTTTTTTTTTTTTTTGTAACTTGGGCTTCCAAAATTGGAAAAATCGAAGTGTGATAATTGATGAGAACGGGGTTCCTGGCTGGATTTTTGAGCTTCATCCCTGAACTTTCTCCAGTTTCTGTTTTAAGGCTGAATCAGATTCTTTCAGTTGTTGAACTTCAGCCTCGGTCTGAGTCATTTTCTCTTTCAAACTTTCCAATTCTGCTAATTGTTGCTTAGCAATGTTCAATTACTCTGGCAAAGTGGGTTCCACCATTTTTTGTGGATTTATACGTGGAAAACCCTTGAATGAGAAAAACCATAGGCACCAAGCCAGGAGAGGACTTCACTATGATTTGAGAGAGTATTATATGATCACAGTTTCGTATATTGCTCTAAGTATTGCAATTTTATAGCTTGTAATGTGTGTGAGAATGCGATAATGTGTCCTCCAAATGATCCTGGCAGCTTTTTTATAAGTCTTTACCGACAGTAGTGTAATCTTCCTATTAAGACGTAATATTCTCCATTGATGATGTCATTAACTGCTCCTTGATTACGCTTTATTACCCGGATAAATGCTCTATGTTGTGACCAAATCTTCACCTTAATTTCTCCCTTAATTACCGAATAAATGCTACAATAATTATATATAATTATCCTTGAATTGGTCAAATATTGACTTTATATCTGACCGTTGTCGTCTCCTCCCTGGTGCCAAGCTTGGGCTATCCTGATTATCTTGCCAGGGTAGAATTCAATCCTGTCGGTAGTACAAAATATGAGGCCCAACAAAATGGCATCATAAAACATATAACTAATTTAAATCAGTGAGATATGAAGCTATAATCGCATATAAAATATACGTATCAAAGTTATATTTCATCACAAATTCTCGTTTAAAACGGAAGATAAAACAGGAACACCTCCCATTTTTGTGTATATGATTTATCTTAAATGAGAATTTGTATTAATATTGTCCTACAATCCTAGTAGTTGGGCCCGCCCCAGATAGTGCTATAGAAACATATTGAAAATTAGTAGATTTCGATAAATTGCTATCATAATATGTCATTTATCAAAGATATGAAATTAGTAGATTGATTAGTAATTAGTAGATTTATTAGTGAATGTCAAAGTCTATTAATTTCACTAACATGTTATTTAATAAACGAGCCAATATCTCAAATTCCGAATACTACCTCTTTTCTACCGATTATATTTTTCCACTAACTAACGTTATAGATAGATTGACCGGGTCATGGTTGTTGCGGTCTGCATGGGAAAGAAACAAGGTTGCGCTCTGCATGGGCATATTTGTATTTGGATCCTACTTGAAAGCCGTGAATCTCTCATCTTGTATATTTATTCAACTCCTTTATATGTTTCACCTTTGTTTTTTTTTTTTTTTAATTTTCTTTTGCTCAGAAAATGTACACCGTTTAATTAATTTACCACACACACTGTTATCACTAGTTCAAAACAAAGAGCGTATGTTACAGAGATTAAAACTTATTAACAGTCAGTAAATTAAAATGAGGGTTTTGGTTGTTTATTTCTTCATCTTTCTACGCCTTGGTACTACACTGATTCAAGGATCCAACAACAATGATAGGAAGGTAACATGCCATAATAATAATAATAATAATATTCCCTTTATATTATATCGATGAGATTAATTCAAGTACAGAGCATTCAATAAAGTAGAAATATTGATCGAAGTATGTATTTTATAAAACCTTCTCACGAGATATATATATATATATATGTATATATATATATATGTATATATATATATATTGTCTGTATCTGACCTCTTACCTTGTTGTATAGACACATAGATTGGGATGTTTTTTGTTGCAAAATATTTGGAGGTACGATAAATTGATGTGATTATCATTCTAAACGTAGATTTCATAATAGTACGTCATCTGCAAACTATTTTAAAATTTTCAATAAAAGAGAAACTCAGTTTAAGTTCAGTTCGAATTTATGTTTATTGTATGATTGCAAGAGCGAACCTTCCCCACCGAGTTTAACACACGAATGTACATAGTCGAATGAATCTAACTCAATATAGTTATATAGATGCATTGAATTGCTGTTTGAATTATAAACTAATTAAAAAGTAACAAGATTTACTGTTGTTGGAATTTTGTGGTTATAATGCAACAGCCTTACATTGTATACATGGGGGAGAAATCACAACAAATTCAACAACTAGCCAGAGTTCAGCATCATCATTTGTTGCTTTTAGACGCCATTGGAGAGTAAATAATTTCCCCCTCGATCTTATTACTATTTATTTATTATTCGTCATTTTTATTATTCCTCATAATGCATTTATCTAATCAACTTTATTCACTTCTAATAATGCAGTGTAAGTATAGCAAAGGAAGCTAGAATACATAGCTATGGAAGGAGTTTTAATGGATTTGCGGCTAATTTATTGCCTAGTGAAGCTGCCAGATTATCAGGTCTTACAAAACATTTTGCGTGCATCTTCACTTATACTCCCTATGTTTAAGTTTAATACATGTACTAATTATTTAAAATTTTATGACGCTTTTATACAAGTATTTGTGTTGTATAAATATAACGCCATATAATTGACAAAAATAATGTGTTAATAAAACAAGTCTTGGAACT
This sequence comes from Silene noctiflora, assembly GCA_009801015.1. Lineage (NCBI taxonomy): Eukaryota > Viridiplantae > Streptophyta > Magnoliopsida > Caryophyllales > Caryophyllaceae > Silene > Silene noctiflora. Next base: position 118,490 of record VHZZ01002059.1, read on the forward strand.
ACCAAGTACATGTTATATTATGGATTATGGACAAAATGTCTTTATGTTATCGTCTCATATTATAAAGCGGCCCATTTGTTAAAACATCAAATTAATTTGGAAAATGCAGAGAAGAGTGGTGTTGTATCAGTATTTCCAAGCACTATAAGGAAAGTTCTTACGACAAGATCTTGGGATTTTATGGGAATGCCGGAAGACTTGGTTAAAAGAAACCATAAAATAGAAAGCGACACCATTATAGGAGTATTGGATACAGGTAAATGTATTTACTCTGTTTTTCAAGTACCATGGACTACCGTGTGGCGAGTACAATAAACTTTCCTCATGTGCTATAGGAATTTATGTTGAGGCGCCAAGTTTCGACGACAAAGGCTGTGGCCCAGTCCCACGCAAATGGAAGGGCAAATGTGATAAAGGACTAAATTTTACGGGATGCAATAGGTATGTTGTCCTCCCTTGAAAAATGATGGGAGACCCTAAGCGACACTTCCTTCAATTCGTGTCAGTCATTTATTTATGTATTACCTTTTGTACCTTAGCAATACTATAATTTAATTGGATGTGATAATGGATTTTAAATTTGAAATATTAATTGGCATAAAAAGGTCAAATGAAATGACACGACACATGGTCATGCAGGAAGGTGATTGGAGCAAGGTTCTACAATCTAGGGGATTTCACGGGAATGGACCCCACACCAGCCGACACCGACGGCCATGGTACCCACACATCCTCCACAGCAGCTGGAAACTCGGTCAAGGGTGCGAGCCTATACAATGTGGCCAAGGGCACAGCCCGTGGTGCAGTCCCTAGTGCCCGCGTTGCCATGTACAAAATATGTGGGACATTTGGGTGCTCAGACGTGAGCATATTGGCAGCGTTTGATGACGCAATTTCAGATGGAGTAGACATAATATCGGTATCTATAGGAGGTCCTACCAAAATTTTCTTGGACGATGTTATTGCAATCGGATCGTTTCATGCGATGAGGAAAGGGATATTAACAGTGTGTGCGGGGGGCAATTTAGGGCCTGATGAAGGGACCGTGGGAAATGTCGCACCATGGATTTTGACCGTTGGCGCAACCAATACGGATCGTGAATTTCGAACCGTGGTTAAGCTTGGCAATGGCAAGATGATCAATGTAAGTTAATCCATTGGTCATGTAACTATGTAAGGACTCGGGTCTAAGTATCCTCGTTTATGGTATACAACCCTCTACAGTCTTCTCTCAAGAAGAGCCGGACAACTATGCGCATCTCAGAGAAGGCGCGCTGTAATTAACCGATTAACATCATTTACTAGCGACATTCTAGCTATCATGCGCTTGATATCGTCTATTCTTGTATTTTTCAGGGAATCTCGATAAACACCTTTGCACCCAAGAAATCCATGTTTCCCCTAATAAGTTCGGCTCTTGCATTCAATGCGACGGCCTATCCATACACAAATGCCAGGTATTATGAGCTTGATACGAATAAACCTTTTTAGCTTTACAAAAATTATAGTGTGATTTGAAACGGTCTTACACAAAATCTATTGGCTTGGTGCAGCACATGTACCATAGACACGATGCAAGTGAATAAAGTGAAAGACAAGATAGTATTCTGCAAGGGATACTCAAGTGCAGATTATAGCGTAAGGATGAGCCATGGCGCTGGCACTATTATTTCCCTTGATGACCTTACAACCGACATGGCTTCGACTTCACTTATCCCTACTACTCTTGTTTCTGTTAGACATGGCGCGATCATTGACCATTACATCAACATTACCAAGTAGGTTCCTACATTAAAACTTAGATTTAGTACTACTCTTCTCGATACCGGTTGTTAATTCATACAAATCAATGTTATAGATCTCCTCAGGCATACATATACAAGTCAGTAACTGTCAAAACAACTAAAGCTCCAGTTGTGGCAGCATTTTCATCAAGAGGGCCTCAAAAAGTTGCTGGAAACATCCTCAAGGTAAATTACAATGTTATGTTCATCTTGCCAACAGTCTTTTCATCAAATTTACCGAAACAGTCTAGATACAAAAAGAACAATACCGAGTAAGCCATACTAATAGTTCTTCATTCAACCAAATGCCTAATTAACTGAAATGAATTGCAGCCAGACATAGTGGCTCCTGGGGTAGACATCCTAGCCGGTTATTCAAAACTAGTGTCCATTACTGGAGAACCACTCGACACCAGAATGAACGCCTTCAACATCATCTCTGGTACCTCCATGTCTACCCCTCACGTCTCTGGTGCTGCTGCCTATGTCCGAAGTTTCCATCCAAATTGGTCCCCTGCTGCAATCAAGTCTGCTCTCATGACCACTGGCAAGTTTTCTTTCCTATATAGTTCACGAATTTCTTCCTAATGAGTCATATAACTCGTTTTTACGAGTATTCAAGTCGATCTCATGTATGGCATGTTTTTTTATACAAGATTCGCTAGCTACAACAAACTCTTGCGCAAAACCACATCATCATAAAATTCAAGAGAATTTTTATACAAGACGGTTTCAATATTACACAAACCAAATGCTAGTATTATAATATATCAACACAAAATATATATCATTATCTTTATCAAGGCGGAGTAAACTGAATCTCTTGTATACACTTTGCAGCTAGACCAGTAAATGGCGATGGAAATGAGAAACCACTAGATTCAGGTTCAGGCCTACTAAACCCAGTCGTCGCAGCTCATCCCGGCTTACTCTACGACCTGTCGAACAACGACTATGCCCGCTACTTGTGCAAAGAAGGAATCAACAGCTCCACTATAGCAAAACTCTCATCCGACAAAATTCCTCATTTCGACTGTTCTAAGTTCAAAAAGGGCAGAGGTACCGATGGCATCAACTACCCCTCATTCCACTACCAGCTGGGCTTCGGTGAATCCAAGATGTCTTTACGGTTCCACCGGACTGTGACCTATGTTGGGCATGGACCATCGGTTTTTAAAGCCCGAATATTGACAGGTCAAAAAGGTGCATCTATCAGAGTTGTTCCTGATGTTTTATCATTCACAAGGCAAGAGCAGAAGAGATCATTTCGAGTTGAGGTCGAAGGAGAAATTCCTGAAGGTGCGATTAATACGTTTACAGCTTGGGTTGAGTGGACTGACTCAAAACATAGAGTTAGGAGTCCTATTCTCATCTATAGACAGGGTCTTGACTAACATTGTATCAGTGAACTACAGTTTACGAACATTCCTGTAGTTTTCGATATCCAACAATGTTACATTCAGTAAGTAGGCTTGATTTAGGTCAGGATATCGCTAGACAACCAACACATTATCGGAAGTGCAAACCGATGCAACAGAACAAGGACAATAGCCAGAAGATGGAGACAAAACATAAGTATAAAACTACAAAAAGGTAAAACACCTACCAGAGAACTTCAGCCACCATTATCACAGAGAACATAGATCAAGTAATCAATAGCCGGGGGAAAAATTCACTACTATAACAAAAGAAACACGGGAACTACACTCTTTTCACAAACCATAATTTCCGGCCGAAATGTACTTTCTCACTAGAAATAAAATTACCAAGCTGGATATTTCACAATGTTGGAACACCCAAAACTTCCGGACAACCAAAGTCAAATTAAGCATACATCTCACAAAAATAAAAATAAAAACGTACAACATTAAGATCTAACACAACTTATTCCCTGCTATATCGTCTCCTAAAAGCAGAATCATAGTGAAGGCTCTTGAGTTTGATAACCTCCCTTCGTCGTCTCCTGGCTTCTGTCCCTGCTCCTGTATCACTCTTCTTCGTACTCACCTCTGTCTTTGTAAGTGGGCTCTGGGTGAGACAGCAACCGGAAACCCCTTGTTCGAGAACAGTGCGGGGGGCTCTTCTCGAAGAACACATAGACGGGGGTATGACTGAAGACGGGCTGAAGACATGTCTAGTATCAAGCAAAGTTTCTTTGTCTTTGTCTGATAATTTCAAAGAAAGGAGCCAAGGATATGGTAGTATGCACCAGGGTGTTTGTTGTTGGCTAGTGTTCGCTATGGGGTTTCCTTGCTCGTTCGACATAAAAGGGCCTACAGGGGGTAGCACTGTCATTTCGGATGAGAATGGCAAACCCGATGGACCTGGCTGACTTGCCTGTTGAGGTATCATAGAATTGGGCAAGAATTGGTTCCATTCGGGTGGATGAACACTATGAATGCCCGTCTTATTTGCTACTTCAGCTTGAGAATTTTTCCCAAGTTATCCTGTTATTTGAGTTATCTGGGTCACATGGTGAAATACAAGGAACTTCAAGGTTGATACAAGTAAAATCCACATTACTTCGACTTGACTTTAGTTGTTGGTCGCCTCGAAGTGTGTCCAACACGACTAATTTAAGCAATAACTTTCATGTTTTGAGCCAAGAGTCAGAACACGATATGCACCCAAGGTAAGTCATTGGGTGCAACACTTGTCAGAGGTTGGACACAACCATTTTGGCTCAAGACAAAGTGTCAAAATGCCATCTGTTTGACACAGAACATGCAGCTAAAGTACCATAGAATGTTAATCAGAGATTTTGAAATATACTGTGGTTAAATTCACCTTATCCTTGAGATTGTGGTTGGCGGTTTGTAGGGACTGAAACTCTTGAACTGCCAACTTCTTTGTCTGTCAAATCATAGTCACGCGACAAACAAATGAAACTGGGTAAGCATAACCGAAGTAATCCCCATGTGTAAACACAAAAGAACAATATGTAAGGAATCGACAAATTATAGAAAAAAAAAATGACTTGCCTTTTTCAGATCCTCATTCTCAGATGCCAATTCTGCAGATTTCCTCTTTAATTCCTCATAGAGTGCCTTAAAATGCAATTGATAATCAAACATCGGTCAAACACACGAATGTGATGGAATAATGGAAAAGATAATGGTTGATTAAATTGACTTCAGAATGGATTGATGCAATTTTCAACGCAATTTTGGTCACTTAGAAACGACATCCATGTGTTTCTACCGAGGATAAGAAGGTTGCGTGCATATGAATCATAGATGGGCGACACTGAGAACAAAATGGCCCCATTCAAAATACGTATGTAACATATATTCGGCTTCAGGAATGACTATAAGATGGGAGTTGATTCTAGGAATTGAAGATAACTAAAATTTAAAACTACCTGTCTACGACGAATTGTCTGCCTTGCAGATTCCCTATTAGCTAAAATCCTCCGTATTCTGCGTGCTTCCTTTTCAGCCTATGTGAAGGGAGCCAAGCTTATTCAAGTCAATTGTTACATAGTGTAGTCATTGCGGCCCGAATATGCTGGTGCATGAGTCGATACGAGTTATTGAAACTAACAATTTTAAACATCTCTTTTAGAAAGTTGCGATGATGATTCGACTAGTGTTTATTTCAATTCTCAAGTAGAAGAATAATTTCTGCAACACTACTACCGTGCCATCATCCTTACAATAGTAACACAATGCTCATACGTTCCTGGAGGATTGATACTTTACAGATAGTCATATAGAAGTAAATAAGTGAAAAAGATGGATAATGTCGATTGTCGAATACAAAGTTAGGAAAGTACCTCGGAGATGTCATGTCTTGACCTAACACCATCCCGAAGACTGCTGGTCGGTCCGGCTGCCTCGTACGCCTCCTCAACTTTTACATTGGCGCTTGGCTGGTCATCGTTCTCACATTCTTCCTCATACAAAGCGTTCTGATCCTGTAATTATTTGAAAGGTTAAATATTCTAGAAGCTCTTTGAATAAACTTTTAAAAATAATTCGAAACTGTATAGTGAGACGTGATTAGTTGCACACTGACGGGTGAACAGGGATTGATTATGCCACTTCAGTGATAGACGCTAGTACTTGTTGCAGGAGATCCCAAGATTCAAAAAGACATGCTTCTTCCTAGTACTAAATAAGATTTTCTCGGTCCTAATCAAACGATTAGGAGTAATCAAGTTATGTAAATAAATAATTGGAACGTGGGTCCTTCAAGAAATTGTAGGAATTTTACAATTCTATCTACTTACAAACTTATGAAGGCATACTCACAACACGATTTAATCAACAATCCTTCAATACCACGATTGTTGAATCAGACGTTATAGTAGTAAAATTTTTTGAAAAATTCTTTGGTACACCTAGCAACATTTTTTGAAAAATTGTTCGGTCCATCGAGTGTACTTATGACTAATTATAAATGTTGATTTTTGTTTTACTAAGATTTTGATTTATTATTTACGGAAATTGGTGTAAATTTCGTCGCCCATTAGCTTAGAGTCCGATGACGTGCAAGGAGGTGGTACATCAAACGCAGTATCAAAAAATTTCTCAAATTTTTTTATATGAAGATCTAAAAAGTAGATTTTTTTTTGGTTGTAAAAAAAGCCAAAGGCTCGCATGTATTGCTCAGGATCATACTGGTAGTAGTACCTTGACCCACCAAACAAGGTTCAGACTTCACGCGCCACCCAAATTGATCCGACTCAAATCTCTACGATCGTATATCCCCTAATTAAGGTTGTGTTTGGATTGAGTGATTTGAAGGGTAAAGAAAGGAAGGGAGAGCAGGGAATTTAAAATCCTTGCTTTGCTTTTGTTTGGATAGCAGGTAGAGGGAAATGAAGGGGAGAAACTTTCAAAACAAATCAAAATCAATTTACAATAGACAACATTTGGAGAGAAATTGTATCCAAACAATCACTTCTCATTTCCCCTCCCCTCCCCTCCCCTCACTTTGTCTTCCCTCCTCCCCTCTCCCCTCCATTTCACTCCATAACTGATTAACAACACTTCTGAAAATGACTTAAAACAAAAATGACCAAGACCCAAACTCTAATAATTGATCTGAGATGGCTCAACTTGCACCCAACTCTAATTAAGCACTTAGCCCGGGCACATGTTAAGAACCTAACTAAAAAAATCACAAGATTATTTTACTAAATATACTTGATAAAAATGAGTTGACACTTTTAAGTTCTCAAAA
>VHZZ01002060.1:52444-73359 GCA_009801015.1 Silene noctiflora
TGTCGTGTTATGTTGGGTTGTTGTGTTATATTGGTATGGGTTTGAACTTCGGGGACGAAGTTCATTTTTAAGGAGGGAAGACTGTAATACTCGGAATTTTGTAGCTTTGGACACTCGGCCGAGTTAGGTGTACTCGACCGAGTGTCTGCTTGTGTTGGTTTGTCAGCGCACTGGAATCTGAGAACTCGGATGAGTGCGGAGCACTTGGTCGAGTGAGGCGTACTCGGTCGAGTGTCTCTCACTCGATCGAGTGTCTTGTACTCGACCGAGTGCTCGGTTCGTGTCGGTTTTTGCGGATTCGATATATATTAGAACGAGGAGTAGAAATCACTTTATTTTCTTTACAAAACAAAACTCACACATCGATAACCGCTCCTCATTCTCTACATTCAATCCGCGGCGCGTCTTTGTCAATTGTTGAGGTTTTCACACATCTTAGTATCGTAATCGTTGGGGTAAGTCCTTGATCTAGTCTTTTNTTTGTGATTATTACTGTGATTGATCTATATTGTGATATTATGGTTGTGACGGTATTGTGATTGTGGTTGTGAGCCATTGTGAGAGGTGGTCTCACTTCCATTGTTCGCCTCCTGCGTTCTCTCAGCGCAGGAGGGATGTGCACATTAAGGGTCTTGGGTTATTGTGGGTGGTTAGGTGGTTGGTTGCGGTCTTCCACTGGCAGGGCTACACGATTCGGTGTGTAGTCGGTTACTTGATGTGTGGTGTGTGGTGATGGTGATGGTGATGGTGACGGTGCGGTGGTTCGTTCTATTTGATTACATTGTTTACTTTATATAGTTGTTCAGTTGATTGACCCCGTTGTTATTTTCAAAATTGTGGTGATCCATTTGGGGATGGTGATCAGTTGTTTTAGCAGGTATTGGCGATGTTGGCTGTTGACTATGCGGCGGGGTTAGCAGGGTGAAGTCTTCACGAGTTTTGTCTTTACCTTCCGCAGACCTTGTTTAGTTATAACATTTCTTTTGGTTTGGATTTTGTACTCCGTTTTATGGAGGATGTTGTAAACACTTCAAACTATATTTATTTAATGTTTCATTATGGTTTCTATGATATTCACTACCTTGGGAAACTGAGATGGTAACATCCTTATATTCGGAGGTAGTCCTTGGTAAGGCGTCTCGGAGTATGGGGGTGTTACAATCGGTGTCAAGTTTACTCAAGTCTTTTACTTGACCAACTTCTCTCTGAAAATTCCGTCTATAGCGAAAAGTCCTTTTGGGTTCAGGATCTGGTGGAAGAAGCTCGGACCTCTGAGACCTGGGCATTCACGGAACTAACAAGAAAAATGTAAAAACTGTCTCAAGTAACTAAGTTCCTTGAAACAAATAGACAAAATAAGCAAAAACAAACAAATAACAATTGCCTCCCCGGCAACGGCGCCAAATTTGATAGGGGTTTAGTCGTATAGCCTATATCAAAATAAATCCTAACTCGATAGTAACTAATAGCTAGTGGTAAGAAAGGGTCGAGTCAACAGGGAGGTGGTAGTAATTGCTTGTTATTGTAATAATTTGTCCTAAAGTAACTGTTTGCGCTTGAAGATTTGATTGTGATTACTACAACTAATTGCAATAAAGTAATTAAGCCGAATTCAATAATATTAAAGAGTTTAGGGATCAAGTTCACTAGGTGGTTATCGGGGGGTGTGATTTAATTCATTAATAGAGCAATTTATGTTGTTTAAGGTCATATGATTGGTCAATTCAAATATGTCCTTTAGATCTAGTCTAATATGCAGTCGCTATCATTAAACTACATTATTCAATTGTCGCAGCCTATACTAGTCTTAACTCGGTCGGTGAAAATCCTAGTTTGCAACACTAATTAATCAATCCTGCAATAATCAATCAACTAGATTCAAAACAACATCTGAACAACAACAAAGAAGCAATTTAACTATCAATTCATTAATTAAACCCCCTTCTAACAACCTAGATCCCCTTTCACCCTAGATTAAAGGTTTAGTTACTCATACTAATAACAACACTAATAATAAGATGAAGGGAAAACATGATTAAAAACATAGTAAGATAATTAGAAGAGCAATTGAATAAAATAGAACTTTGGATTAACAATAACTAAAGAAAGATTAGTAATACCGTAATGAGAGAGTGCTTAGATCCGAAACAATAATAATAAAAGTAAAACTAAAGGTTTCTAGGAGTTTTTAGAGTAAAATAAGAAGTAACTTAATAATAAAGCATGAGTTTCTTATTTATATTACAAATAAATCGACTTAAGAAAAGTTCCGGAAAAGTCTTCAGCGAAGTGGATCCTTGATCGAGTTAAGCATACTCGATTGAGGACAGCACTACTCGATCGATGAATTGGTCTCTACTACTTCGTCTTGAGATTTCTTCTCTTCTTTCCATTTTTCCTCCTTGATTTTCGTGCTATCTTCTTCGTACTCCGTCTTGCCAACTCCGCGATGCTCTTTATCATCAAATTTCTCCACAAATGCATCCAATCTGCATTTAAACACCAAATAGCGGAAGTATCGACATTCTAACATAAACGGCATAGAAATGACATATATATGTACAAAACCGTCTCAAAAGTAACTAAAGGGAGGCATAAATATGTATATAATTATGAATCATCAGTGCCTATTGTATCAATCCTCGATGAGCCAGTGAGTTATCGCTGAAACCTGTCCGAAGACTGGGCTCTGATACCAATTGTCACGGTTTGGTACTTTTACCAGATCGTGATGCGCAACCTTGCCCAACATCAAGGCAAGAATGCAAGCAACAACGGGTCTCGTTCTAGTGAGAGATTGTCCACTAGCACGCGTCAGGGGACTCGGGGTGTGTGTCGATAATCCTAGTCACGATTATCAACAACCGACATAGGAATGCAATAAAATTAAGCAATAGCATTATTAAAAGCAAGTAAAGAAGATTAACAAAGTTTGCGGTAGAAAGCGGTTTCATTGACAAGTACTCCCTCAAGAGGCATATTTGATAATACATGACTGGTAGCACATAACATTACATGTGCAGAATAAGAAATGTCTTCAAAAATCCTAAAAACATATGACAAACTAAAAATTTAACTTGAAGATTCGAGAGGGAGAAAGTAATATTGAATACATTTGGAAACAAAAAAACAAAATGAAAATACATGAATGCGTGAAAGATATCTCAAGGGTCGAAGTAAACCAAAATTGCTAAAGATCGCCCCTCAATTACTCATCTCGCCCCTAAAATTTCTTAGTTATTCCAGTTTTGCCCTTCCCTCTAATTCATTTAGTTAAAGTATAAATTATATATTGTATTCTTATTGAATCGTAAAAATAATATCGTCTCGGTATTTGTAAATGCAAGCGYCYCGTTTATAGGAAATCYTATYGTCTCGGTATTAAACGATAATTACGAATATATACGTAATATTACAAATTTAATACTAATTTCATTTAAAGAAAAAAMCAAATTAGAAAACACAAAAAAAAAAAAAAAAAAATTGAGGTTCGTGTGAAACACACGAAAACTGCCCAGCAGTCTTGTGCAAAACAAAAGAAACAGACCTGGAGGTTTCGTGCAAAACACACGAAATTGGCATGGGTATTTCATGCAAATCTCACGAAATTCGCTTGGGGATTTCGTGTAATTCACACGAAAGTGGCCTGGAGATTTCGTGCAATTCACACGATACGAGCATCTTCATCTTCCCCAAAACGCATTTCTGGGTTTGTTTCGTATTTTTATTTTTTTTTTAAAAACGTCAATATTCATACGCATTTTCCTCAAATCGAATCGACATGAGCATCTTCATCTTCCGGAAAACGAATTTCTGGGTTTGTTTCGTATTTTTTTTTTAAAAACGTCAATATTCATATGCATTTTCCAGCATTTTCCTCGAATCGAATCGACATGAGCATCTTCATCTTCCCCAAAACGCATTTCTGGGTTTGTTTCGTATTTTTTTTTTAAAAACGTCAATATTCATACGCATTTTCCTCAAATTGAATCCTAATTTGGATGGATTGAAGATGAATTCTGTTTCAATCTCCAAGCGGTTTGGTGTTCGTTGTAATTGATGGCGCGGTTTCGATTTTTGAAAAAAAAAATTATTCTAATGAAATATTTTCAATTGATGATCGTTAATGGTGATGTTGAGAGTTTAGGAGTTTTTAAATTTTGAATTTGAAAAGGTAACACGGTTTTGAAGCGGTTTTAATAAAATACGAAAACTAAAGTCGAAATAATAAAAATCCAAAAGAATTTATCAAGGACAAAAAGGTAATTAATAGGGGCGAGATGAGTAAAATTAGGGGCGATTTTAGCAAGCCCCAAGTAAACGCTGGGTGGACGTAGACAGAAGCGTAAGAGTATTTTGAGCTGGAGGTGAATAGCCCTGTCGCGATCAGCTAGGCTGGTTAGCACAGCCAGCAAGAGTGAGGGTTCAAAACTGAAAAGATTATTCAATCGGTGTGAAAGAACAAATCCAGGTATGTATTATCCCCATTTCCTGTAAAGCAGGAGAGATAATATTAATATTAATATTAATTAAATATAAATACAAGTCCGTATAGTTGAAATATTGAGAGAGAAGACACATAATAATAATAATAATAATAATAATAAAAATAATTGTAGTAAAACTTGAAGATGGTGAATGCGATGGTAGAGAGAGCGACGAGTGATTTGTTGATCGGACCTGATTGGGCCAGGAATATCGAGATCTGTGATATGCTTAATCACGATCCTGGGTATGTAATTATATCTATTATCCATACTCTTTGAATTCGATTTATATGACTTGTAATCAGAAATGTTGTCGTCAATTCCACACTTAATTCTTCATCATTTACATGTCTTCAACACTTTTACATCCATCAAGGGCCTCTGTTACATCGATCAACTCTTTATTATGTACTTCCTAATTGTTTCGATTCAGTTATGTAATTCTGACTGCCAATGCTGCAAAAACTCCTCAATTCTTGATTACCCACTATCAGATATCCCTCTTATTATTAACCAATGCTAAATTGTCACCCCATTACTTGCTTGCTTACTTACTTACTTACTATCCTTGTATGTATGTATGTATGTATGTATGTATGTATGCATGCATGCATGCATGTATGTCGCTTCTTCAGCCAAGCTAAAGATGTTGTCAAAGGTATAAAGAAGCGTATTTGGAGCAAGAACTCCAAGGTTCAGCTTTTAGCTCTAACGGTCAGTCCTCCACTATGCTCTGCACTCCCTCCCTATCTTAATCGTATTTGCCCAACCTACATATATTTCACCATCTCCAACATCAACCTCTTTAATTATGCCAACAAAAATAACACAAAATACATGCCTCTCACTACTTTGGGGCCCGGGGACACTGCTTTATATGGATTTTTTATGTATATAAATATATCAACTAGGTTCATTTACAGTTCTAGAAACGCCCATGATAACGCTCTATGCTACTAACTAATCGACTTTGTTATTTCAACACCAAGGGTGTGTTTGGATTCAGGGTTTTGGAGGGAAACGAATGGGAGGGAGAGTAACGGATTCAAATCCCTTGTTTCGATACCAAATATGGGTGGAGGGAAGTGGAAGGGGAGGGATCCGTTTTCCAGACAAATCAAAATCTTTCTAAAATAGGAAAGATTTGGAGGGAAATTGTATCCAAACAACCACACCCCATTCTCCCTCCCTTTCCCTCCACTTTTGCTATCCAAACACACCCTAAATGTGAAAGGTTGTCACAGATAAATGGGCGCACCATTGTCAACAACCTTTTCTGTCTCTACCTTGGATGTAGTTATCCTTTTGCCAAATATAATGCATTTCTCATTTTCCTTTTTCTTATCTTCACACTGTTTTAATGAGTGATACATATGTATTATTAAAACTGATTTCTGATGTGTCTTATTTTGCTCTTGTTCAAGCTTCATTTCCTTCACATCTTTTATAAAGTTGAGTTCAACAAGGAATGTCTGTCTATATGTTCGTTCATCACTTTATATTATGCCTGTGTACATATAATATTTTTTTTGTGGCTATTGCAAATATAGCTGTTGGAGACAATTGTAAAGAATTGTGGTGATATCGTCCACATGCATGTAGCAGAGAAAGAGATTCCGCATGAAATGGTCAAAATTGCAAGGAAGAAGGTCAGGAGTCCTACACTGCTGACTGCTGCTTTATGAATTATGCTTTTTGATGAACACAGTGAACTGCCTCTAATAATATTTTTTTCCTGCCTTTTTAGCCCGATTTTCATGTCAAGGAGAAAATTTTGATTCTTATAGACACATGGCAAGAAGCCTTCGGTGGACCTAGAGCACGATACCCACAGTATTATGCTGCGTACCAGGAGTTACTGGTATGTTTCTTTGATTTATTCTGCTGCTTTCGAAAAAAAAATTACATTAAAGGCTTAACTATGGATGGTGTTTCCCTTCGTTTTGTGCTTCTGCCTTTTTTTTTCTTTTTGAGGATGATACTCTTTTCGAATCTTGTGTTTCAATGTTTTTGGTGACTACTATTCTAAGATTATCTGTGCCTTTTGTATCAGCGTGCAGGTGCAGTTTTTCCCCAGAGATCAGAGACATCCGCTCCTGTATTTACACCACCGCAAACACAGCCTTTGTCGTCTTATCCCCCAAATCTACGCAATCCTGAGGGCCGTCAAGAAACAGCAGAGGCTTCTGCAGAACCTGAATTTCCCACCTTGAGGTTCATGTTGTATTCTGTATTTCTGCTTTTATAAAAGGAAACCAAGTTTTGGATTTTTTTAGCTATAGGTTTAGATTGTCTTTTTTATTTTTTCTTATATCATATTTTCCTTCCCATTTGCTTTTCTTTTTTTTTGCCCACTCTTTTCTTATTCTCTCATTGCATTTTGAGGCGTGATTATTCAATGACGGTTCTAATGGGTGTGATTTATGTTAAGTGTTTTTTTTTTTTTTTTTTAATATGCTCCGTATATATATGTATCTTTTTACCACTCCAGGGTAAGACTACGTACATCCGAACCCCCTTTTACCCCACAATTGCAGAAGCCTTATTTGTGTGTACTGCACATATATACATTTTACTAGCGCAACATACTTGTGTGGGGGTGTGTAGGTATTGTTTTTTATGCTAATTGATGGAGTTATTGCTTTATGTTTCCAAACTCAGTTATTGCTCTATGCTTTCTTAGATTTTGGGTTATTAAAGCTAATGGTTTCGTTTGTAATCAGTTTGACTGAAATTCAGAATGCTCGAGGAATAATGGATGTGTTAGCCGAAATGCTGAGTGCAATAGATCCGTCAAACAAAGAGGTACAAGGTGTTGGTATTCTGATTCTGTTATTTATTGCAAATATATAAGGAGTATGCTAAAAGGGCTGTAGATGAGAGTTGATTGATTGTGTAATATCTTTAACACTCTAAGGGAACTTGTGGAACGATGTTCGTCTATCCTGTTTTTAGTTTTAGGCTTCTTTTTAGTTCGTGTTCCTTATGATTGCATTTAAACTAGTCTCTGAGCCACTGCCTTCTCTCTAAAACCATACACTGTGCTGTACACATGCTTTTAGTGTTGTAACCATGCCTTTACATTGATTTCATATTCCAAGTGGTTGCCGTTCTTCAAGCATCATCTTCTGTTAGTTTCGGTAATTTATATGATTTTTAAAAAGTATAAACGGATATTGAACTTGGGCATTTTATTGGTGTTGGGTCTTTAAAGATTTGCAAATCCTTTATTAGGTGATAAATGAATTATAGTTTAGGGTGTCTACGTCAACAATGACAATTCTGAGGCAACTTGGTAAAAACCGTTTTTATTAAAACTATACAAGTTCACTGTGTTTTTCTTGCTGTACATTGACTAAGCAGAAAAATGTCTGTTGTAGACCAATGATATTGATTTGTAGGTGTCTTTCTTCTGTTGATACTCTAGATTAATGGCTAATTTGGTCATCATCTATTAGCAATAAACATCATAGCAGTTTTATGTTCTGTGCCTTTGGCTATATTGTCAGTATGTTTGTTTTTTGAAATATATGGGAATTCATTCAAGTCACGTCCCTAGAAACAACATTATATGCTGAATTGAATGTTTTTTTTGTCCTTCCCTACAAAGCTTGGATGAAGGGAGTACGAGTACCGTTTTGCTCCATGGTGCATATTAGTTTGGCTAATTTTTTAAATTTCTCTTTCTGTGATCTAATATGCAGGCAGTAAGTCAGGAGGTTATTGTCGATTTGGTTGAGCAATGCCGGGCATACAAGCAAAGAGTTGTACATCTTGTTAATTCTACTTCGTAAGCAATTCCACTGCTGGTCTGAGTCTGTTATGCTTTATCTTTAATTAAAGAAAGAGTCGGGGAAGGGGAGGGGAAGGGGGGTTCAGTTTTGCCGACTACATATCTACCATAAAAAATGTGCGGCTTGATTGCACTATAATCGTTGAATTACACATTTATTCCCTATAAGGTCAGACATCTTTGCTTTTCCTTTTGTCGCTTCATTTGCTTTATGGATCACTGTTCCTCGTTTATCAATTTATTTGTTGCTTGTTTTTGGGCGTTCCAGTATGGCTTCTTTATAATTACAACCATTTAGCATTTGAAAATGCAGTAAAATTTATCCGATCTTTAAAAATTTGTTGAATAAGCAGGAATATTAGCTTGTGGGCTGTTTTTATTTTTAAATTTAGTACAGTCTACAGAGCTCATTAAGTTTCGAGCTCCATTTATATACTTTATTATCTTATTCCTTCCCTGGTCAAAACATTTTTATTATATTCTCTTGAAAAAGTAAAAACATGTTTTCTGTGCCCAAAGTCTATTTAGTCATCCTGCTCTGTTCTGCCCGTCCTTGATCTTAATGGGCGCTAAAGACTGAATTTTGAACACTGTCAGTTTTGAGGTGTCTTTTTTTTTTTTTTTACACTAATCAGTTTTGGGACTAAGGCTTCGTCGTTGTTTCTTTCTTTGTTAGCGTCTAACTAGTATGGAGTATGTGGTAATTGCTGTACATTTTGCATTAAGTTTTGCTGTTACTTTGTTTAGGGATGAGTCACTGCTTTGCCAAGGTTTAGCTTTAAATGATGAATTGCAGAAAGTACTTGTAAAGCATGAAGCTATTGCTTCTGGCAACAGTCCTGTACTGGAAAATACTAATCCCGAATTAAATAAAGGTCTTGTGGATGTTGATGCTCCTCTGGTTGATACAGGAGAGACCAGCAAACAAGCTGATGCAAGGTAACTCCCTTCCTTTTAACCACGATATCAATATCTTTTGGTGCTAAAAGTGCATTTTGTAATAATGTTTCCACTTCCAATGGAGTCTCATTACTCTTTGGCTCTGGATTATGATGGAATAAAGCAAATTGGCTCACTAAAGTGGTTGCTCTTCTTTCTATTGTAAAGCAGCACTCCTTCAATGTAGTTCTCGAAGCACTTTTCATCTTGGAGTCATTTGGCAGCAGCCTCTTTGTGTTGCTGCCTGCAATTTGTGGGAGCTATTGAGGCACAAGGAAAATGTTGTTGTTGTAGTGCATTTTGAAATATAGAGCTCTGGTTATATGTCAAAGTCTGAACTTTGTGTCGTTGTTTACTCTCGAAAATTGTGGTAAAATTATGTTGAGCTTCATATTGAGAAATATGCCAAGTTGTATATTTTGTTTATCACCGCTATTCGTGTGTATTTTATGGTCTGCATCATTTCTTTTTTTCACGTTGAATGTTTTGGTTTCATCATAGCAGCTGGTCTTTGTTTTGTTTCATTTTGTTAGAATGTAGTTGGCCCTTGTTTGGTGGATGGATATAAATATTCGCATAACAGGCTCCACTGCCTTAGTATTGCCTCGGTATTTGGTAAAGGAACTTTAAACCTCAGGAGTGTTCTACTGAGTTAGGAGTTAGGACTCTGTCAAGACTAGCGCAATTGCATACATGGCCCAAGCATTTTGTTAGAATGTCTGAACTTTTGAACTTGAGGCTTCTCATGCGTGATTATATGTTGAATTTCTGGAGCAACCCAACACCTGCTCTGTGAGGAATAGCATTGTTTATCTTTAGATATACTCTACTGCATTGTTACATGTGCTATGGTGCTGTAGGTAAATATGCATTGCAATGAGAACTAGCCTAATGGTTGAGGTCAGTTCAAAAAGGTCAATTTGTTAGGCTTGGAAACTTATAGAGTACCATTCACCAAGTTAAACACCTAAAGTTGCTTACTTCTGGACATCGCCAAATGTATAGGTTTTGGTGATTCTGAGCAGGTCCTTGTTGAGGGGATTGATGTATGCATGTTTATTATGGTGTACTCTATAAGGATTGCTATCACACAGTTAAGCTAGTCAGAATTTAGTCGTATTTTATTTTCTGACAATGGTAATAATAGAAGCTTATATGAAAATTCATGTCGTTTCCAAACATCATCTTCTAAACTTAACTGAATAATCTTTGTCTAGTCTACCGTATTCGTTTTAATTAACTGAAATATTTTCCTTAAAATTAGGTCTGTCTCAAGTACAACCATTCCAGCTCCCTCTGCAAATGGTTCTTCAGCCACGCCAACAAAGATGGATCCCAAAATTGACCTTCTCAGTGGCGACCTTATAAGTGGGGACGATTTCAGCACACCAACTGCACAAGATGTATTAGCTTTGGTCCCTGTGTCTGCTCCTCAGCCGTCTAGTCCTGTTGCTTCTCAGCAAAATGAACTAGCTCTTTTTGACATGTTTTCCCCAAACAACAGCACTCCAGATTCTTCAAATTCTCAGCCTACCTTTCCCCATGCTCAAGGATACCCTTTAGCCCCTGAGCTCCAGCAACATGAAAATTTACAGTCTACAGCATATGCAAATGGGATGGCTACAGGCATGGGAGTACATAATGAACAGACTGGGTATCCACAACCTGCAGGTGCCCCTTGGAGTTCTCAGGTTGGGCAGCAGCAGCCACAGTCACCAGTCTATGGTACCTCTCATTCTTTATTTTTCCTTTTTTTTTTTTTTTTTTTAACTCTTATGCTAGGATTGTGTTTATTTTGAGCCATCGGGGGTAAAGATTTTCCTTGAAAATGGCTTTCCTTCTTTTGTTTGGTTTGTCAGAGGGGAAAACGAGATAAATGTGAGTGGAAGATTATGTTCTTCCACTTTCCTTATCTCCTCAGCAATAAGGAGTAATTTAAAAATATATTGTGTTCCAGAAATATATTTCAATGAAAAACAGAATCTCCAAAGAATATTTACCCTTGAACCAAACCGAAGCTTTAGCTGTGGAGGTAGTCCTTTTACCTTCCCTTACTGGTTAATTTTGTTAACTGTACATGCATTGGACTTTGTCAGGTGACCAAAATGGTGGGGCGTTGCCTCCGCCACCATGGGAATCTCATTCAAGTGAGACAAACCAGCCATTCAGCCCACAGTTTTCGCCATTAGTGGCTGATCAGCAATCACCAAGTTTCCAAGGTGGTATGCACCCGTTTGCAACTCACCCTACTGGAAACAATCAAGTTGCAGGGATGTACGGTCAGCAGATGACAGGTCATATGCCTGCAATGAACCAGCAACCAATGTATAGTCAACCTTACCCGGGGCAAATGATGGGAATGGTCCCACCAGCAATGCCACCCGCCCAAATGTACTCTCCTCAGATGTATGCGAACCAGATGGCCGGCTATGGGTATGGTTATACTCAACAGCCTGATAGTCAATATCTTGACCAGAGAATGTACGGCATGTCTATAAGGGATGACAGTTCTCTGAGGAATTCTTCTTCGAGCCAAACCTCCATGGCTTCATACTTGCCACCTATGAGACAGCAACCTAAAGGAGACGATAAATTGTTTGGGGATCTTGTCAATATGGCGAAATTGAAGCCGGTAAAATCTGCCCCTAGTGGCAGTATTTGACGATAGTGGTTGTTTCGGTTTTCATTCTAGACTTTTTTTTTGGGTTTAAATTTTGCCATGATACCTTAATTCACTTTGTTGCATTCTCCTTGACACACTTTCTGTGAGAAATCTGGCTGAACAAGTGACTAAATCTCTAGTATCAGTATATATTTCTTTTTGCTATTTTCTTCAGGTTTGAGCACATACATTTGATGTACATTGTAATGCAGAAAATAACATCGGGGTTTGAAACTGTTTGAAGATTACTCATGTTATATCTTCTACTTTTTAATTGAATAAACCCGCGTGTATTTACAATTCTGCATTCAGTGATGCTTTGGGGTTGATTATAAACAGTGCCTAAAACGTAGATTGTAAACACAAATCAGTATTTGGATGTTTCTGTCCAGCCACAGATGTAGGGAAGTTGAGCAGGAAAGGAGCAAACTGAGGGGAAGCTAGAGCCGCGTAACCTAGAAGGAGGAATGCGTTATAAAGAAGACGGAAGACTAGAATAGGACACATGCTCAAGTATCAATGAACCCAACCAATTACGAAGCAAATTATACAACACAAATAGTCCATAACCTAAGAGAAATTAAGGGTGTTGCCATTGTGATTTCCTTGTTTCAAAACGTCTCGGTTATAGTGCATTTGGTGGGATAATCAACTCCCCGCGATTTTTCCCAAATTGGGTTTTCCGCATCACCATTTACTTGCACATTCTATATTTGATTAGCTTTATTGGTCGTGGATAGATCGCTTTAACCCGCTTCAAAACATTAACCATGAAAAACTGTACTTTATGCTTAATCTAGAGTAACTAAACAGTCTTAATACCACTGGTACTAGTGAATGTAAACTTGGAAAATTTGGAAGTTGAGTACCTACAAACTCTAGCTTCAAGATACACAAGCCCTTGCTCACAAAAGTAGCCTTTTAATGGGTTGCAATGTCTATCTTCTGAGCAAACACACAATCCCTCCAATGCACATCCATCCCCATTTTCTTCCACATTTCCGAACAAAATCTGATCTGACCATTCACTAGAGAACATTCCCCTCGGATCCAATTTTTTCTTCACCTCGATAAATTTGCTCCAATTTGGAAACTTGTTAGATATGCCCTCAAACGCCAAGTTCCGATTCTTAGCCCAGTGTGGCCTAGCACCATACTTGATAAACGCCATTTGTTCGATTTCTTCGAGTATGTCTTGGTTCAATCTCGGTATTTTAGGATCATCAGCACGAAAATAGTTGAAGTCGATGACAACAGAATCCTCTATTTGACCAAGATACGCATTTGAAGCCTTAATAAAACGAACTAGAATCCCATTGTATAGGTCAATGCCACATAATTTTTGCGGACTAGTAACATCCCTCAACTTCTTGACATCGCTTACAAAATCTCCGAACTTAGAAGCTGGGAAAATCGCTGTAGTTTCGTAGAAAAAGAAGCCCTTGATACTAGGGTCCCAAGCGCAAGTAAGATCGAGTCTTAGAGGGGATGAGTATAAACATGAACCAGAAGTTTGCATTTTGCCTTGAGTGCCTATCACTGGATAATTAGTGAAAATAAGTTTGTTGTTCTTCAAACCATTAGCTGTAAATTTCTTGTAGCCTATAATTGTTGCCGCCATTATGCACTTGCCATTTGTGTCTCGTGTGCTTTCGTATGTTTTCTCTGCAAATTATTCCAAAGTTTGAGATTATGACAACATTATACATGAGTTATACAGTTAAACTGGATCAGAGTATAATTGTAAGAACATATCGAAAATGAAACGTACCAAATGATCTAGTAGCAGAAGAGACCAAGATGGATTGAGATTGAAATCCAAGAAAATCAAAGACTCCATCTCCAGAAGTGTTGAAGGGAAGTCTATTGTCATATCTGTAAATTGCAGTGTGTTTTGATGGATACCACACTATATCTCCAAATTCATATTCCTTCCCATGCTTCATGTACTCATTCTCTATATCTTGGTCCTTGCTGAAATTATACGTTATACTTCGCTTGAAGGCCGGTTCCAAACAAATTGTCACCTAATAATGAGAAAAAGAAGACAGATAGATAGATAGATAGATAGATAGATAAAACATTGGCTGAAATAAAACGTTTTATTAAAATCAAGAAATTAAGATGCAGTATGTACCTTGGAAATGACACCAACAACTCCCAAAGAAACCTTTGCCGCCTTAAACAAAGGATCATTGCCCTCCAATTTAAGGATTTTAGCATACCCTTGAGACTCATCTCCTACAACAACTAGGCTAAGACCAACGACATGGTCATGGACGGCGCCACCCTTCCCCCACCATGAGCTTCCATGGGCCCCGGTGCTTATCATCCCGCCTACGCTAACCCCTTCCCAATAAGGCGCAGCCACCAAGCTTAATCCTGCGCCTTCAACTTTGTTGATCAAGTCTCTTAGACCCACTCCTGCATCTACTGTGACTAGCATATTTCTTGCATCGATTTCAATCCCGGAATTGTATAGCTCTGTGCTTATTAGCATTGTGTTGTTTGATAGGGTAGATGGGCATGCCAACTTTGGAATTGTATGTGAAAATTTGGTCACCACTTTTACCTGTTACACTTGTACACTTATCATAATCAAGACATGAGTATCACTACTTGACTAGTGAGATTATTTAGAAGCATTATTACCTTGAGATTATTTTGGTTAGCATCGGCCACGGCTGATCGAAGCTCTTCCTCGGTAGTAGGGTAACTAATGGTGGGGGAGGTGCAAGTTCGTCTGTCACCCCATGCAGCATAGCCATTATTGAGGGTGCATGAAGTCATATCACATTGTACAGTATTTGGTGGGGGTTTGGCTAAGAGGTTTAAGGGGAGGATTAACAACATTAATCCAAATGCCACCATTAACGTAGTAGGGAAGATTGAAAACAAATTGTATCTCATATTTGAGATTGGAGACTTGATTTAAATCATACAACTAGTAATTCTCAACTATATAAAGCTACCAAGTGATTGGTGATTGCGACGGACTGAGTATTTATTGTGTTTTTGTGTAGGACATTGCCATTTGAGCCAAAGCTTACATCTAACGCAATATGTTAGCTGGTGTTGCTTAAATTGGAGAGCAAGACTAATGAGTACTTATATTTTATTCGTGACATGTATTTATTTATAAAATCATCACTTCACGCATAATCTCCGTGTTGAAAATTAGAAATTTTCGATGATACTTAAACCCATAGCAAGCAAACGATCAAGTCTCATTTCATGACTCACGAAAATAAGGGTGGAAGAACAAACAATCCAACTGAACTTCCATTCCTCGTAGAAAAACTGATGACATGGAAACAACATAACTGTGTTCCGAACTACAATTTCCTTTGATAATGTAAAAAGGAAAACAAAATAATTTGTGAAAAATAATCTCTCAAATTCTTAAATTACAACAAGGAGCTAAAATCATCGTACTACAAAATTTGTTACAAGTTACAGTGCAGAAGTCAATGAAAAAACGCGAAGAGGAAAAACCATCAAGAAGGCAAAATCACCTCCACTTGTCTCTCAACTCTTTTCGCTCGGATAAGATCCACGTCACAAATATCGCTCCCACTAGACCCACAATTGTTAGCAGAAGTAAAGCATAGCTGAAGTCCTCTGTCAGGGAGTCATATGTCTTTGAGGGTGCAAGGCGGGTGAAAAACAAATCGATTCCATATGAGAAGACGAGAGTTGTAGACTCTAGCTTGGCCGGTATAGAAACTATGCCTCTAAGACCTTCCACTTTGAGCGCATGTGTCACATAAAACTGCAAAGACACCACCCCATTAGAGAAGATGGACATTCAAGTACACAATAGTGTTTAAATAGTCTCAAGAAAATTTGCAAAAGAAGCATACAATATAATGATACGCTTGCTCAAAGTACGCTCATTCTAATTAGTTACAGTCATGAGCTGATGAGCATCAAGCCTAAGAGTATCCCAGTTCTACAAATCTACGGGATTCATGGAGAAGAACACTATGTCTACCATAAGAGTATCCTATTTGAATTCGTAATCTATGGGCTACCAACTGAACATATTCCCCAAGACTGGCAAAAATGAGGAAAAAAGGAGACGATAAACAAAAGAGTAAGCTCGCCTTGGAGGAAGAAACTTATCACACAAATTCTAATACGAGATTGTTTCATAATATAACTAATATGGGTCTTGTCTAACCCATATTATGGGGTAATTAATTAGTTTTTAGTGGTTTAATAGGTACAACATACATGGGCGAGGATTTAAGTTGTGAACTGGTTGGTCTCACATTATATTAGTATATAAGCAGTCTCTCAAGCGATAAATTAAACTTACACAGATTATCTATTGAGTTCTCAAGTAAGCTAGCCTCTACAGACCATGTTAAAGACATAGGAAAACTCAATGTGATACACTTTGATTAATCCTTTTTTGTCTGAGAGGACAATTAAAAGGTCACAGAAAAACTATAGAGGAGTTAAGCTTCAGAAGATATACCCATCACAATTCACAAACAAAGTCATAATTCGGTAAATGGTTACTCGTTGTCTATCAAATCAAAGGGTGGTTCTAGCTTTATAGCAAATTGCATATTTGGGCGATAAATATTCTAAGAGAAACCTTAAATTGCTCAAAGTCTCTAAGCAACCTACAAGAAGCACGCATACAGCTAATCATACCTCAGGGTTGATAGGCAAGGAGTCTGTAAGGGGTATGATTCCTTCTTCCTTCTCAGCTGCAGTAGGGTTCAGAGATCGACGAGGATCCACAAAGCGCTTATCAAGAGCCAAAACCTGTGAAATGACAAACAATGGAATCAGCCTAAACAGTTGCGAAACAACATCAAGTGGTGTCTTATTCATAAGCATCAACTGAAAGTTGACCTGATCACCAATAGTTCCTATAAGAAGCTGCTTTGCTGTTATTCCTTTCGCAGTGAATGTTGCAGATATTGTCTTCACAGAATGAGCAAAAAAATAAGATTGAGATTTTATCATTATTTCAGGTCGGGAATAGGAAGAAACTGGAGATGTCAGATTATGCTTTCCAACAATGAGCTTCAAAACATCCTTGTTATCCTGCAGATATAAAGAACATAATACAAACACAATCAAGAAATGAAGATTGTCAAATCAATCCAAATAAAGAGAGAATTATGTTAATAACTTACCGCTCGAGATTCATCATAGATCTCAATCACTGACATCTCATATCGATGAGCTCTCAGATTAAAATAGTGGTAGACAACCCAGTTCTCACTGAAAACCTAAAGTTGGAGTAAATAGAAATATTAAAGGGTTGCACATATGCATAAAAGGTCATTACATACTGATGCCATGGAGAAAAAGAGAAAATCAACTTACAGCACGGACAGGACCCTGGGCACCATGATGTGTCACACGGTGCAATACGCGACCAGTTACTGTATCTATCAGATAAGCCACCAACCATGACTCTTCAGGCGTCACAGATCCAATTTCACCAGCAGCTTTAGGTGCAACAGTAGCCAGAAATAACAGGTTTTTGGATGTGTACTTGTACATCATATCACGATCTGTCAATACTTTTGTTTGAGTATGCACAACCTATAAAACAGTGAACATGTTTTCAGAACCAGGCTAGAAACATAGGAAACAAAATATCCTCCACCTTCAAACCATTGCCAACCCTGATCAATAAAATAGAAAGAAAACATAAAGAACAATACCAATAAGTAGCCAATCCCCAACAAGGTTCAGGGTTCAATATCCAAATTTGCCACTTCAATCATAGAGATTCACATACATTGACTAAATGTAGACAATAGTTGGCATCATAGGCTCATAGCACCACAACTAACTGCAGTTAATAATTCCCTTTGGAGAACAACTGAGGTTAATAAGGTAAAATTTTGGGAATAGTGAAACAAACCATTTTTCATAAAAGTAAAATAAATAAATAAATAAAAAACAAATAGATAAAGTTGCAACGAGCCCACAAATCACGATGGTGAACATGCAATGGTGCGATAAGAGCCTCAATGACCAAAACCTTGCAGGTAGTATCAGTAAGCATCCTGGAACTAATCTTAAAAGCCATGCACTAGTGGTCTAATACTCTCACTACTGCAAGCATAAGTGTCTCACTTCCAGTATTTTTTGGATAAGCAATTTTGGACATACGAACTATTATGAAGTATGAACATAATAATAGAAGGAAAAAAAATAAAAATAAAAAGGAAGCAACTCATGTAGGAAATTTAATCATAGAAAGTACCGGATATCACTAGCTGCAGTACGGAATGATAGATAACAATCTGATTTTACGAAAGTGACAAAAAGAAACATACCTCACTCTGTTTTCTAGTAGCAGTTGCAATGATCTTCTCAGATTCTGAAGGAAGTATAATTGACCACAGATCCTTTGAAGTAAAGCAAAAGTCATTAGTCACCTCACCTATGCAATTACTCTTCAAGGCATGTCCACTCAAAATGTTGTTTTCAGCATCAATAGAGTACCAATACACATTAGAAAACTCTCGTTGGAAGATGAGAGCAGCTTCAGGAGTCATAGGGTATAAATGAATTTTTTTTTCTGCGTCTCTTATCAAATGAAGACGCTTTTCTGTTGAATCCGCAAACGGCAATGGAATGACATCAACTACGGAGTGACTAAGGACCAAAGAGTTCAATTCTTTTCCAGTATAAGTGTCAACTATAGAAAGAACACCAGGTGCATTGAGTCCTAGACCACAACGACCAACAACAAGAACAGATGGATTCTCATCTAAAGCGTGATGATGAGGAACCTGCCACTGGTACAAGTTAAGAGCAATAGGATTTTTACATGTTTCAGACTTCCTTAAGTTAGGCAGAAGAAGTGACCAAACAACTCGGCCATCTCCTGTGTGCAATGCAGAAAGTTTTCCAGCTTTAGTAAGCACTATGAGCAACTTCCTAAAGCCATTATGATCTCGGGTCAACTTGCTTTTCTCTGAGCTTTGTAACCTCAATGCTTGGATGGCAACCATATCTTCCGGGCTTGCAAGCATCAACGTTCCTTTGAGTTTCAACAAGTGTCCCTTATGTCATGAAACACAATCAGTAAGGTGAAGCAATTTAAAAATCATGAAATTGAAACTTTTTTAAATTAAAACAAAAATATGCAAAGTAGATCTATAAAAGGGCACGTATAAAGGATGAGAGACTCCTATAATGCCTACTTATCCCTTGCCCATGGGAGTCAATCCTAAGATAAATCATTTGCCATCTCTCTGTGAGTATGAACGGGATCAACAAAATTCTCTTCCTTAGCCCCCACCCCAAATAACACTTGGATTCTGAAAAACAAATTTCAAAAGCATCTCTACGATGTGACCATTTACAAGGATCAGTCACACTTCAAGACAAAGCAACAACTAGTTGCTGAACGCAGATTCAATGCTCAGTGTCATAAATATACCTTTAGCCATTCAAGAAGGCCTTGCTCCACTTTGGCAACCGAACCACCTTTCTTTTCCACAGGTAGCTCTGAAGTTGTTACATCTACAGCTGAAGCAAGCCCATCTTCTCTGCTCCAGACAATATTACCTTGTTGTAATAACAACAAAGAGTGATCTTCCATAACAACTAATGCTCTAAACCCATAGGATCTGTCTGTACGTATATAATAATTCATAAAAACCTTCTGAACATGCCCACGGTGATGGTCTATCTGAATGGTCTCCTTTAGAAGATCGCTATTGTAATCATGACCAAGTTTCACTGTAAGGTGAATTTTACCACCATCATGTTGAACTATTGCAAAAGCGTGCTGCTCTTCGGCATATGAAATAATATCACTAACAGATGCAGAATCGTCAATTTTGTCCACTGTCTCCAGCTTGTTTTCATCATTCACTCTTATAAATACTATATATGGACTGCACTTTATGGCAAACATCCCTTCTAGTTTCAATGGCAGTACAGCTGCTGTCCCAGATAATTCAGAAACAAGATCACGGATGTGTTCCTTCTGGAAACTGATTTCTCCATCTCTTAAGCTTAAAGTCACGAGGACAGTTTGACTAGCATCCAGAGCAACTAAAATCTCATTTGAAACTAGAGATATTTCACCAGAAATGCCACCGGGAATTTCTACGACATTCTTCCTGACTAACTCGCCAGTCTTGACATTGATACCATAGACGTTACATTTAGAGAGGCCCGAAAATCCTACTATGTATATCACATCACCATTAACAGGCTTGATGAACTGTCGAAGTTCCACACTGGCACAAAAAGGACATATATAAGACAACATTAGGAACACAAACTCTTCAACTTATACTTCCGGGAGACGGTAGGGCTAAAGAAATCAAATCAATGAGATTGCCAACCTTTCATCAGTCAGTTCCACATTCCATAATACTACCCCATCTATGCTTGAAATTGCATGGAGAACACCGTTACTGTAAACAACAATAACATTATCACGGTCTGCCTTCATATCAATCTGCATGACAAAATCAAGGAAAATTAGTCACGTGACAATATCTCACACAGGAACACCAACTTCTTGAAGAAATGAGTAAGCAAAGCCAGTTGAGATGCAGGTCATCAGACAAAATTTACAATCACACCAGTTAAAAATGTTACACTAATGTCAAATATACAGAGAAACTTTCAGAGTTACTAAAGTACAGCATCTAAATATGGTTCGAAATCCTTACAATAGAAAGCGAGGCCACAACTACCGGACAAATTAAACACAGCCACTTTTGGTATATGGTTTAAGAGAATATTATGACTAACCACAGTCATTAGCGATGATTCTGAAGGCATCTTGCCAACTAGGTGTGATTCCCACACCATCTGCCCATCAGGAAGGTTCCATGCTCTAGCGATGCTGCCTTTTGAGGAGAGAGTGATGACATCTGAATAAACCAAAATATCATTAACAAGAAAGGCAGACTTCTGCACATCAATTAACATTAACTAGTTTTAAGCCCGTGCAAATTGCACGGGCTTGTAAGTAATAATATGTATTTATTTTATGTGATAAAATAAAATGCTTGGAATTCACAATTCA
>VHZZ01002061.1:88708-110540 GCA_009801015.1 Silene noctiflora
ATACGGGGACATATTCGTAGAAATAACTACTATAATAGCCTAGAAATGCGTGCATAAATGGCCTAAGAAGACTATACAAAATGCACGCATCATTACTTCACTTTGTAAGACTCTATTTTGGTGACAAAACAACTATGAAATCAATAAATTTGGCAATGCAAATGAATGTTTTTTCAAGTTCAATGATGAATGCATTGTTACTCTCAGCAAACAATTTGACCTCATTGAGAAATTTGACCACATATATGTGGCTCATCAAGTGGAAACAAAACATGGAAACTCAGAAAAATAAAGAGTGCCTCAACATGATAAGCCCTTGGTGGCAAAAAATATGGGTCAATACCCATCTGAACCTAAGAAACAAGATACCTCAACATGGCTACATCTAATGGTGACATTAGTAGCAACAACATGGAGCATTTATTTTAGGTTGATATGAGTATTATCCTAATTAGTAAAGCTGCAACAAACCATTAACCTCTCAGTCAAATAAGGACCTTCATTGAGGTTAAGTCTAACAGTAGGAAAGACAGCAAGAACACCAAAGTGGATTGGCCAAATTAAGAAAATGGGTACATAATACTCAGGAAATAGTATCAACAAAAAAACAAACAGTTAACACAGAAATACAACACCCAAACATACTAATCAAAACAGAATGCCACCACCCTAACAGATAACCACCACCAAAATAGAAAAAAATTAAACCCTACCGAAACAGGTAATGTCTATCGGCAACAAAGAGAAAACCAGTAAGTAAATGGGTACATTAGTAGGATAATGGGTACATCATACAAAAAACAAGAATGCCCAAAACAGAACAACCTAACATCACAAACATTACCAGCCAAACTGAATAACCAACAATAAACAGAACAACCAACATCCAAAATATAACAGAACAACCAACCCATCCAAAATACAACAAAACAACCAACATCCGAATTGAAACAGAAAATTTACAAAGGTAGTAAGAATTAAAACACAAAAAACAGAAAGTTGAAGAAATAAACCTCCCTTTTCAGCTATTTTTTCTTCCCCTTTCTAAGGATCTCGAATAGAAACTTTCAAGCTTCTTTGATTTTGGTGACAACTCAACGGATCTGGCATCAGAGCCTTAGAGGTTCCCTTTTCATCAACACAATCATGGACTTCGTCTGCTTCAAAAGCTATTTACAAAAAAAAAAAATTGATTAAAATTACATAAAAACAACATTAATTTCACAAGAAAGTAAAAGAAGAGAAAAAACAAGTTTAAGAATTATATTTATCTCGCTTTTCATCATTTTTCCTCCGCTTATCTATGAATTTCGTACAATATATATTGAACTTCTTAGTACTTGGTGACAAATCACCAGATCTACTAGTTTCCACCAAAATCCCCGCCTTATCAACACATGCATTAATAACATCAACATATTACTGCTTTTCTCAACACAATCAGGGACTTCCTCAAGGATAGAATCAGGAGTACATGTATTAGACTCAACATAAAATGACAATGTAACCTCTGTGTCATCATTAACATCAGAATCAAGAAGCGACCTATAACTGGAGTATGTATCAGGGCCAACATGCCCAACACCGGGTATATATAAAAAATGATCCTGTGATTCATGATACGAAAACTGAGATTTGGGACGAACTTTGTGATTATTTTTTGACATTTATACAAAATAATGTGACAAGAAGAGGAAATTTGTCAGGAAAGATATAGATAGAAAGAGAAAACAATGACATGGAAGTAGAGAGAGGTTTAGAGCATAAGGAAATGAACAACGGCGTAGGGAAGTGAAAGAAGTGGCTCACATTAGGGGAAAAAGACTCACATTGAGAGGGTTCAATGTCAATAGGAGAGAAAATAGGCTCACTTTCTCTTGCTTGCTTTTGAGAAAGTTCTTCCACACGAGCCTGAAGCACCTTGAGCTCCTCCTTCATGCGCCATAAATTGAATTGGCGTGCTAACTCTCGACATTCGGAAGCCATGAAATTCAAGAAATTCCAAAGCTCCGTCCCCTTCAAGTAGAAGAAACTCCCATTACTCAAGTTCAGAGACAAGTTACGGGTCTTAAAGTCCATGCCATCAAGCACAAGATGGTTGAAGTAATTCCCATCAAGGATGTATCCAAGGGGGATGGAATTATTACGAAAATAGTAGACCCAGTCAAGATAGTCATGGAAAGGCTCATCTTTGAGTTGTGGGACGAATCCGTTCATCATTACGCAAGGCCGATGTGAAGATTCATTACCTACAAAAAAGGCACTAAAACTACACGGAAACTATGAGAACGGTCTCAAGGAACAAGTGTTCCTCAAGATAAAGACAAAAACCAAGATAAAAACTTAACAACAAATAAAACGAAAACCGTTTCTTCGGCAACGGCGCCAAAATTTGATAGGCGGTCGCACGCCTATGCAAAAATAAATCCCTAGACGTGGCACAAATAAATGTAGTACGTAGGTGTCGAATCCACAGGGAAACGGGGGTTTTATAAGTTGTTATGAATTTATCGCGAGCGGAGTATATTTTTATTTTTGGTAATGCAAAGTAAATAAAACAAACAAGTAAATAGCAGTTGTAATAAAATAAAAGCAAGCAATTGTAAAATATGATTAACAAATATAATTAAAAGATAGTCTAGGGGGTTTCGGGTCACACATGCATAATAAAACAATTCATATTAAACTTGTAATGCTAATAAAGATAAATGCCTAGGCCTAGAGACACCCACCTCTCGATTTTAGTGTCAAGCCTTAGACCGAGTCCTAGATGCTCTCGCCGAACTAGGTCGTTCTACTACAACATGCTTAGTTTAATACATATCCATGCCTCTCGACTTATAGAATGTATTAACAAATTTAATCCTACAATGTGATCAATAAACTAAGATTAACATTACAAGGCAAGCAAGTGTAGAAATCATTATGCAATATTAAAACATACTAATCTAAAATGTTAATATGATTACTAATGCATGGCTCCTCTCATTGCCTAGACAATGAAAAATCTACTCACTCATGTTATGAATAATAAAAACCAAATATGAAATGAAATTCATGAACATAATGAAATGATATGAGTGATAAACTATTATGCTAATGATGAAAGGTAAATTGCATAAGAATGCAACTAAGAAATCTAATAACTAAATAACAACAAATTAAAAATATGAAAATGTAAAAGCTTAAACAAACTTACTAAAGAACATTAATATAAAAACTAGAAAAGAAATAGATTACCGAAATGAAATCGCATTAAGGAAAAGAACAATATAAGAACTTAGAACTTGAATTGAAATTAGAACCAAAAGATTGTATGATTACAAAATGTAAAGTAATGCTTGATAATTATAAAGGAAAACTAGAGAGAAAATTACATAGAAAATAAAATGTAAAAGAAAGTATGAAGAGTGTGAAGTGATGATAAGAAGTGTCTCCTAAGGTCGGGGTTAGGCCTCCTTTTATAGTAGTTTAGGATAACGTAAACAACTCAAAGGAATCCAAAGATCATAAATACACACAACCCCGATCGAGGTCACACTTATCCGAATTAAAGGCCTTAAAAGCCATGATTAATGGCCATGGAATCCAATGTTTAGCATTTGAAGCGTCTTTAATCACTCAGATAAATGCATTTGTGTGGAATAATCTTGGAATCCCATGTTGCATTTTCCACATAAGTTGCTTGGACTTATTTATGGGCTACACTTTTCATTTGTTTATATTTTGCTTTGCATGATTGATTGGGCCATTTCTTTAGCATTTGATCATTTCTTCCAACACTTGAGCTTGCATGATCAACTATGATCCAATCAAATTTCCACTTAGCTTTGTGAACTCGATTCTTGCTCTTTTTGACAAGAATTAGCTATCAAAAGCTATATTTCCTACAAAATACGTTAAGTACAAGAAAAACCACTAGAACACAAGATTAGCTCAAATAAACACTAGAATTAGTGCAAATAAATAGTAAAACCGATCTAAAATATGGGGTAAAATCATATATAAAATGGACTTATCAATTGGTGGCAATGGGTTTCACTCAAGTTCATGGTCTCCACTATGACGAAACCTTTGCACCAGTTCCTATGGTTCGTTCCATTAGGGTAATTTTAGCGGTTGCCGCATTTCATGATTACGAGATTTGGCAAATGGATGTCAAATATGCCTTCTTGAATGGGATTCTGGAAGAAGAAGTGTACATGACAAAACATGAAGGTTTTGTGGATCCATCTAACCCTGAGAAAGTGTGAAAGTTTAAGAGATCTATTTATCGTCTTAAGCAAGCATCTAGGAGTTGGAACCATCGTTTCGATCATGTTATTAAACAAAACGATTTCACTCGCAGTGTCGAGGAACTTTGTTTATACATGAAGTTTAGTGGGAGCAATGTTACTTTCCTACTCCGATATGTGAACGACATATTTCTCATCGGGAATGACATACCTAGTCTCACTTCTGTTAAGGAATGGCTAGGGAATATGAAAGACTCTAAGAGAGAGACAACGCATCCGGGTCTATAGGAATAGATCAAAGAGCATTCTAGCATTAAGTAAAAAAGCTTATATTGATAAGATTCTTGATCGGTTCAATATGAAAGACTCTAAGAGAGGATTTCTTTCTATGGGTTCTGGAATCACTTTGAGTAAGTCAC
The DNA here is from genome assembly GCA_009801015.1 of Silene noctiflora. Classification (NCBI taxonomy): domain Eukaryota; kingdom Viridiplantae; phylum Streptophyta; class Magnoliopsida; order Caryophyllales; family Caryophyllaceae; genus Silene; species Silene noctiflora. Next base: position 93,363 of record VHZZ01002061.1, read on the forward strand.
AGTTTCCCACAATGCCTGAGGAGATTAAACGGATGAATTGATCCCTTATGCTTCCGTTGTTGGGTCAATCATGTATGCAATGATGTGCACTCTCCCCGACGCAACATGACGAGTCATTACCAAAAAGATCCAGGCGAGAGTCACAGGATGGCCGTGAAGAACATCCTTAAGTACTTGAGAAGGACTAAGGATTCATTCTTAGTGTTTGGAGGTGATACTGAGTTGCGTATAAGGGGTTATACAGATGCCAGTTTCCAAACCGATAGGGATGATTTGAAATCCCAATCCGGCTATGTTTTTATGTTGAATGGTGTAGACGTCTGCTGGAAGAGCTTCAAGAAGAGTGTGACAGCGGATTCTAGGACAGAAGTGGAGTACCTTGCAGCATCAGAAACCGCGAAGGAATTTGTATGGATTCGACAATTTATAGAAGGGCTAGGAGTAGCTCTAACTGCCAAAGATTCTATCACCATATACTGTGATAACAATGGGGCTATCTTTCAAGCTAAAGAGCCCAAGTCTAGTAATCAATCTAGACATGTACTTAGGAAATATCATGTAATTTGAGATTACGTGAATAGAAAGGAAATTGATGTTTTTTCGGTTGGGACATATGATAATATTGCCAATCCTTTAACCAAGCCTTTATCAAAGGCTAAACATGACGACCATGTTATCTCGATGGGATTGAGACGAGTGCCAGACTTTCACTAGATTATGTGATGTGTAATAATTGAATATTGTATTAATTGTTACATATATGATAATCACATTCTTTATTTGAGTTTTATTTAGAACTCTTTTATTCAGTTATGACCGAGCTTTCAATACTTTGTTTATCCAAATAGGTTGTTGAGACAATGTTGAACCTTGTTCAAGTGAATAGGATGAACATTCTATTTTGTCCCTAGTCACTTAATGAGGTGACGTCTTGGAGTGACTAGACTGTAAGTCGATCGATGGTTGGTACAACACCATGGGGTCATGGAGATGACTGGTCGATTACATAGGCAGACTCTGAGACACTCTGCCGGTAAGTGACATTTATAGAGTCCCTTAACAATTTTATTTAAGCCTGGTCATGGAGGGGACTTCTATATTATTCCTATGTGTGAACCGCCGTGATTATGCAATAAAATAAACGTAGACAATGCAGCGGAAAATGCGAGATTTCAAAAACTTTAATATAGAAAACCGCGGAGTCACTAAATCGTAAAACAAAACTTAAGCTTAAGAAATATTTTATGCAAATTACAACTTAAATACAAGGGATCCTGATCCCTTGACCAAAGAAAGGTTATATATTAACTACTAAACAAAACTACAACGAAAGATCAATCGTTGTATGGAGAACGCTCGCCGCTAACCCACTCGTCGTAATCCCCAAGTAATCACCAACATGCAACCTGTTCATTCATCAAAATGAATGCCACAGTCAGTGGGGAGTAACTCATGGTTCTCCCAGCCATATTACATCAAAACGAACTTAAATAAGCTTGTTAAACATGTAAAGCATACATGACAATTGCAATCAACTTAAGCATTAAGCATTGAACTTTGACGAATAAATGAAAGACGATAAGATAAGTAAACTATAGCACATGATAAGCATTACTAAGCATATAAGGCAAATAAGCACAAACGGTGATCATATCGCAACTAGAGGCTTGCATCTTACCTCTAGTGCCCGATAGGATCAAGAGAAACATGACCATACAAGTGTCCGGCTCAGAGGCTAACTTTAAACCATGTCCAAGACCACACATAATCATACAAGTGTCCGGCTCAGAGGTTACCTTTAAAACATGTCCAAGACACCACACATAGACATCCAAGTTTCTGTCTCAAATGCTACCTTTAAAGCATGTCCAAGACACAAACATACAAACACGAGTACGCATTCCTAGATAAAGATCGTCCTCTACACAACGCCATGCAAAACTCTAGACCACTCTAAGACATTAACTCAATCCTTAGTAGGACGCCTAGCTATGTACGTCACAGCCTAAGACCTAGATCCAGACTCTCGGAAGGTAAACCCCTTTCCGATTCGACATGCGGTATAATGGTTCGCATCCAAGACTCGACAATATAAATTGAGCACCTCATTCGCTAAACTGCACGAAAGTGGCAGAAGATCTAAGGTAGAAGTCAAGCATAGAGGTAGGTCAATGACAAATCCTTACGGATACGACTCTAACAAACCTTTATATTTGATAACTCATACATGAATATTATGCGACACTTCATGTGAAAATAATGTAAATGAGTCATACTTTCATCATTCATAAAACATGTTAGTGAAACAATACGGAACATGAGAGGAAACGTAAACAACCCAAACCCGAGCCGTTCGTTAGCATACACTATGATAGGAGAGTCACCCAAGGTCTACAATACAAGTCCATGACATAAATATAAGTCAAACAAGCATAAATAGCATAATGACATTTTCATGAGAAGACAACATTTCCAACAATAAAAGAGAGTCCACAAACATGACTCAAATGACCAATAAGAGCAAACATAGTAAACAGGGGTAAAACATCCAAAAACCGTCATTAAACATGTAAATGAGACTTATTTTAGGTTATTTAATATAGAAATAGTGCTAAAATACAACATATAGAAAATAGGACCCAGATTAAGAAGCATACTCCACATGAAACATAAACCCCAATGCAAAGTGACAAGTATAGAACTCGAATAAAATAAGGGTCAACTTTAAACGATCATAACTTGAGTTCTAGACATAATAAGGAAGTGAAACCAATTGTAGGTGATATCTTATCCTCGTACGATTGTAACGGTAGGTCATAAGAATAAAATAGATAAGAAACGAGGAAGTTATGGTCATTATACTAAAGCTGGTCCAAGCTGTAGCGCAGCCTGCGCCGAGTTGCGCAGCCTGTGCAATAGGCTGTTTTGCAGGACCCAACAAGCTTTATCTTCATCCTTAACCCAATTTTTATCTTATAATTACAATCCCAACTCCATCACAGATACCCAAGTAACATAATACAAGTCTTAAGGGTGAAATCAAAGCATAAAATATGGGTTAAAATACAAGATTTGATCCAAACTCAATCGATTAAAATGTCCAAAATCACAAATTTACCCAATTGTTCCAAATATCAATATCTCCAAGCAATAACTCTCATGGCCCAACTAAACATGTTACCATGGCATAATTAAGATGGAATATAATCTAATTAACTTGTGTAAACAACCAGTTTCATCCATATGAGTATCATGTAACAAAAGACTAGAAATTTCTCAAACAACCATAAGATGGTTTCACACATCAATTTATTCAACAATGAACATGTAAAACATGTAAAGTAGAAAATATAAGAGTAAACTACAACAATTAAGAACATAAATTTGACATAATATCGAGTAACGCATCACCGTTACTTTTTAGCACTCCAAAACGTCATGTAAGCAAGCCCGAATCCTCCAAGCTTGTTCCCGAACAAAAGCCCCAACAACTTGAGTGAAAAGCTCTAACCCTAGAAAGACGGATTTGTAGAAATATAAAGAAATATGGTGTCTTTATTACATAGAAAGAAGGAGGACGAAAAGAGGAAGAGTTTGGCGCGAAAATCATTTGGTTTGGTTAAGAAATGAGTCAGTTATGAAGATTTGAAGGTTAAGTAACAATGGTGTTTCAATGGAGGTTGGGGAGGGAAAAGGGTGCTGAGATTTTTGAGAAAGATGGAGGTAAATGAGGGTTTGCGGTGGAAAAATGGTAGTAATATAGGCCAAATAAGAGGGTATTGACCCATAACAACACAAGATGAGTCGGGAATGACTAAAAGCCCGATTCTAACTAACTATATCATTTAAATAGCTAAGTTAGACACTAATATTATTATTATACATGTAAAGGAACAATTTTAAAGAAATGGGTTTAAAATGTTAATAAAATAGTTAATTAAGTTATAAATTCTAAAACGGGAATTTCGCGGGTGTTACAATCATCCCACCTTTTAAAAAGTTTCGTCCTCGAAACTTGAAAGTGGAAGACGAAAAGTTATAAAGATAAAGTCGGACTTTTCGAAATCGACAACCAAAATATTTATAAGGTTTGATATCATAAAAATTAGAATCCTTTCAAAAGTTTCAAGAAGAATTTTCCAAAAGCACAAGTTTCTCGTCAAAGGAACGAAAGGGCTCTCTCCCAAATCAAAGACAAGGTCAAAGACAAAATCAAACTTGTTTCCAATCTAACCTGCAGGAACAAAGTTCATATTTACATCAAACAGCAACAAAGGCACACAGGCCCTAATATATACATACCAAAATATGTAAAATATATACAAGACTCGAGCACATGCTCAAGAATAAATACAAATTCAAAAGTACAAAAAGAAAGCTGATCACTACGCTACTCAAGCTCTATGCCTTCTAAGGTCCTCGACCATCGCCTCAAGAATGACAACATCAGCGACACGAACCTCAGCCTCCCTCTCTAAGGAGGCCATCTTCTCATGTGACCGCTCCAAATCAAGCTCCAGTTCACGCTCCCCCTGCAAAACAAAAAGAATAGTTTTCAAATCGCAAGAAAAGCTTTTAAATAAATTCAAATTTCAATTAAAGCAAGGAAGGGTTCCTACTTCTCCTCCTGAACGACCCTCGAGTGCCTGAACAACTGTCTTTCATAGCCAGTTGGCCATCCGCCGTAACTCCGCGTGCCTCGACGGCGCCACCTGCATTTTCAAATCAAACCAAATTAACATTTCATGTTCCTACATTCTAAAAAATTAGATATAGGGAAGAGTCTGGACAAATAACTCACCCTCCTCGCTACGTGTTGCCACTCGTCGAGGTAAGACTCGGTCACCGCCTCAGGGAACGAAGGGACCTCCATCGACACTGTCACGCCAGCCGGCCCCACATACTCAAAAGTCTCGGGAAAGGCTAGGGGCTCGACACCAGCAGTGTCAATCTCCTGTTAAACACAAGAATTCATCAATACATTTTCCTTTCGAAAAGAGAGTCACATTAAAAACAAGCAAACGGAAAGAATACTTACCACGATTGGCCAGTACGCCAACCTCCTCAAAACAAACTCCGAGTACTCCAACTTGGGAAGAACGAGAGTGTCACCAGCGGCTCCAGCAAGGTTGACCGTCCTCTACACCTTAGTAGGCTCCTAAACATCGTCCGTGGCGCATCAATGGGGACAGTAAAAGTGTCACGGAGACACTGACTAGCCAGGCACTCACCAAGGTACCAAACAACCCAAATGGACGTCGCAAGAAGGAGTTTACTCGTGCTCCTAGGTCTAAGTACCTCAGCCAAAAAAGATGGTGCCCCAATTTAGTCCTCCCAAGGCCTCGACACCCACTAAAGTATGTTGTAAGGGTCAGACAATCTAAAAATGAATACTATGACTGACAACAGATGAATTTTAGGAAAGAAAGCTTACACTCTCAAGCCTCAAAGCATTGACACCCCTCCTGCAGGTGTCGTAAGAGGAATGATGGGTCTTCTGTCTACAGATGATCGAGTCCCTCACGACAGGGTACTCCCTAAGTACGTCAGCTACCCTCGTGGGCGCAAAGACGGGAAATTACGAGTAGAAATAGGCCTAAATAAAAGAAAAGGGATTTTAAATGATTGTTCATTTACTAAGTCACTCGTTTACATTTTAAGTAATCCTTTACTTATCTATGATGATCCTTCATTTCGCCGGAAATTTTGAATAAATAATCATTTGTTTATTTATAAAATAATCATTTGTTTATCAAGTAATCATTTACTTAGTCATGTACAAAAGGTAAGGGGAGATAAGCACTTCTTTTTCCATTTTTATTCCAATAAATGAAGAAAATACAAGATAAAAGGAAGCTTCATACCTCCAAAATAAGTCTTGGACCAACGGTAGCAGGAGACGTCCTGCTCTCCAACAGCTCGGGACACGCCATGGCCCTCATGTAACGACTGAGGAGTGACCCAGTCCAAACGACCTAGGTCACCCAAATCAGCATGAAAGGGAAGAAGCTTTGTCGACAACCTCTCCCCCTTGTCTCCAAAATAAATCGAAGACAAGAACCACCAAAGCCACATGCGAGCTCGTTGCTCAGTCGTACACAAAGGAGGAGTCACCCAACTCCATCCCTCCGTCAACTGTACTCTGGGAAGGGTCTTCCCGTCAAAGTACTCCTTGACGTAAGAATTCAGAACTAGGACGGGTACCCTAGCTGCGCCCTTAGGCAAAGACCAACACACCAGCCTCCTGGCCTCATCCGAGTCAACTCTCATGGCCGTCTTGGGCAACACTATCGGCTCGTCTCCGCAAGGAAAGCCGGAGATCATGCCGAAGTCCTCTAAGGTAACCTCAATCTCGCAAAACGGTATGTGAAAGGTTGAGGTCGTTTCCCAGAATCGATCCAGGAATGCCCGGATCAGACACATGTTTGCACGGATCTTCCTTGCCCGGATCTCGCGCCAAGTCCGTACCAAAGCTCCAAAGGCACCCCCGTCAAGGCTGCCTCTCTCCTCCTCCAAAAACCTCTCATAGGCCTCCATCATGGTCATATATCCCGAGAACGACCTCATGTTCCCAGTCTCCTGCAAATTCAAACACATATTGTTTAGTCAAATGTATTTCAAAAGAAAGAAAGAATGCAAATTTAGAAAATTTAAGATCTTACGAAACTTCTTACCACGCGGTACAACATGTGACACTCCGCGGCCCAAATGAGATGCTGAGTATCCCATTTATCGGACCACTCAGGTGCCCAAGCAGGCTGACGGCCACCTCTCCCAATGGTTGCCCTCCTTGACAACTTCTACTCTACGTCCTCCTCGACCCCCGTGTCAGCCACAAGTGCCAAGGAAGGGTCAACTTCAACGTCCATGAAGTCTCAACTGGATGTCAAGGGCATATCCTCTATAAATTCAAACATTGCAGGTCATTTTAAGTCAATTCGAGCCATTTTCAAGTCATTTTCGAACCATTTCAAGATTATTCTTAGCAAATGAACAAACATGTATATCCTACGTTCCTACGTATTCTAAACATGCCTTATGACGACGATAAGTTGAAATTTCGACAGCATTTCGCTACAAATAATCTAAACCAACAAGATAAGTGTCCCGGGGAGCAGTGCGCAAATTGAAATTCCGACATGACAATAAGTTTACCCATAATCCAAGGATTCCAAAACATCAAGTTTCATCGATTTCCGACTAGTACAAGGCCATTTTGAAGCTATTTATGTAGTTCTAGCCTAAAACCGTCACATTTCGCTCCCATTTCCTCTATACTTGACGAAAATTCAAAGTAAACACATGGTTACGCTCCTAGCATGGTCTACTACGCATTTATAATGTCAATTTCATAGGACAAATGCATTTGAGGCAAAAGCCCCAAAATTTTCGAAATTTTGGGTATATAAACCCTAATTGCAAAACCAAATTCAAGCTATAAATTCGATTAAATCAAGAGATAAAACGCATACCTGGATTAGTCATAATTTGGGGCAAGTCTTGATCGATTTTTGATGATGATTGATGAAGGTTTTGGTTTTTTTGTGTTATTACGAAACGAAATATCGAATAAAAGTGAGCAATGTATCGCGCAAAATTCCAGTTTTCATTAAACTTCGACGAACTTGAGAAGAAACGCAACACCTGCTGTGCCCTTTCCTGAGACCGCAGCTCATGCCGCACTCTTTCCCCAGCAAGTTTTCTCACTTTCAAGTCGTTACGAATTCGTTACTTGTGGGTCCTACCCTTTATCCGTTATTTGAAACGTTCTTTATACGTTTCGAGGTATTTTTTCATAAATTACCTTCAACGGACATATTTTCTCGTCAAGATCGATATTTCTCCCCAAAAAGGTTACACACTTTCCTCCCTCATCAGTTTTTACCGATGTTTTGCTGCGAATTCACATCCGACTGACGCAAGTGGATTCAAACTTCAATCAATTTTATCAAGTTCCTCTCACGCCGGGTAATACTAACATCCCACTATCAACATCCTAAACCGGGTGATGCTGACGTCCCACTATCAACATCCCACACCAGGTGATACTGGCATCCCGCTATCTACATTCCTTCACCGGGTGATACTGACAGCCCGCTATCTACATTCCTACACCGGGTAATACTGGCACCCCGCTATTTACATTCCTACACCAGATAATACTGACATCCCAACTATTTACATTCTGCCATTCCCATGGAGTTGCATACTTCAGGAGGTTTCTGGTATGATTTCTTCTTATGGCTGGCGAGCTTCCTATCGTAGTCTATTGGACTTTAAACGACTCTCTCCAGAAGTCGACAGACTCTAAAATGTTACCGACGGCAGATCCCTTGTTTAGTCCCCTTGAACCGCCTCGTGTCACCATAGTCGCCAGGTTGTAATATTCGATTGACCTGAGAGCTATACTTTCACTTTCGCCTTGTCCAAGCCTTATTCAAAGTGGAGGCTATGTAAATACCTCATTTCTGCACCCTTCGTCAAACAACCGATGATGATCAGACCGTATGTTTAATATACGAAGCGTTATTATGATATTCTATTAATTAGACGTCAAACGATTGCCTAAATTGTTGTGTCAACTCCTTCGTTATCATCTACACGCCGATACGGTCGTTTTGATAGTAATTAGAGTACATTTGTATTCGGGTCAAAAACCGTTTCATTTTCAAAAACCTTCGTCATTTTCTCAAAAACCATCTCAAATCTAAGTCGAGATATTTTTAAGAATCCTAAAATATCTCAAATATTCTTAAGATTTCGAAAATATATTTTTTTGTCGAAATAAGGAAACAAATCCTTTCCAAACTCTGAAAACGCGGAAATCTACTCTACTGAAGGAGAAACACCTCCAGGAGGAGGCGCACAACCTACTTCGCCTCTTCCTGGGCTTGTTTCTAGCAGCGTCCAGATCTTCCTGGATTTCATTCCATATTTTGATCCTTACAAAACTCTCACCTCGTGATTAGTATAAATAAAGGCCTCCGCCTCACATATTCTTCACGCGAGTGTCCTCCCCTTCTTTTATCTCTTTGCTTTCTAAGACCATATGCTATTGCTAAGACACCTACGTGCTTGAGAATTCTCAACCACGTAAGTCTAGATCATTCTAGGTACCAGTCACGTTTTGCATAGACCTACCAATTTGACCACTAAACTTCAATCAACTTAATTAATCAACCGGTTTTCTAAAATCCTTTTTTAAAGGGCATCTTCGTTACATCGTCGAATTAAGTCGTTTTTCGCTTCGCAAACATGTAAGTCTGAGGGTGTGATAGGCTATCGCACACCTATGCAAAAATACCCTTTGGTACAACAAATAAATGTAGTATTAAGGGGCCGAATCCACAGAGAGCTCGGTGGTTGTTATGTAGTTGTTATGGAGAGAATTTTATCTTAGGTCGGAAATAGTGAATATGAATGAGTTGGTTTATGATTTATGAAATGAAAACTATAAATAAATCAAAATATGAAAAATGTGAAAACAATATAATTAAAGAGATGTCCAGGGAAGTCGGGTCACATATGCAAGATTATAAAAGATTCATGTTAAACTCGGATTAGATAGTGTTGACTAATTGTTTAGGTTATTAGACACCCACCTCTCGGCCTTAGCATCCCAACCATAGAACGGGTCCCAACGATCTCTCGATATGGCTAGGTCATTCTACTATACATGTTTTGCCTAGTTCATTCCCGTACCTCTCGGCTTAAGAAACGAACAATCAAACTAATCAAAAGTATTGCGCTAGTACAAATGATTATATATTAATCCAAACTATGTGATAGAAACTTTTAGTTATCATGTTACAAATATTGTTTATGCATTGTTCCCCTCATTCCCTAGACAAGGTAAATTACTCTAACATGTTGTAAATATAAACTAAACTAATGATGCTTGAAGTGATAAATAACATAATGTAAATAAATTAGAATTACCTTGAATGGAAATGAACTAGGAAATGGAAGAACAATTGCAAATATAAATAGCTTGAACAACTTGGAAATATAACTTGGAATTAACTTGAATATGGAAAATGTTGTAAACTACAAACTAATATAAACTAACTAAACTAAACTAACTACATTATTTAGAGAGAATTTTAGGAATAAAATGTATAAGAAGGTAATGTGAGAGATGTTGGATTGGTGTGTCAAAGCCTTGGACGACCTCTCCTATTTATAGGAGAGGAGGATCGAAACGGTTGTAGCTAGGCAGGGATGATTCCGATCGGGATTTCCATCCCCGATCGGGAACGCCAGTTTCCACCTCGTCCTTCATTAATCCGTGCATTAACTCGAAAGGATCCTATGCTTATGCAATTAACAATGTTTTAAGAGCCCGGTTTAAGACCTCATTTGGCATCTTAAGATCATTTGGAATCCTAAGTATTCTCTTGACTTTTGCTTTGACCTTAACTTGTGCATTTGGGCTTGACTTAGAATTTAAGATCATCTTTGCATTTGCTTAATTAATCCACTAAGAACTCCATGCAAAATCCACACAATTGCATCATCAAAGTCCATTTGCTCATCTTTACTTAGCTTTGTATTTCTAGTAGCTCTTTGGCATCATTTTGTAGTATTTTTAGCTCTTTTGAACTCATTTCCTACAAAATACACTTGAACAACATTTTGCACTAGAAATACAATATTAGCTCACAAACACTTTGATAAGTGCAAKTTAGCATGTAAAATCAAGCTAATATAGGGGGTAAAAACGTATAAATATCATTTATCAGGGTGTAAATCCCACTTTGTATTTTATCGAATGTATTTATGTACTTAATCTTATGTAAGAGTCTACGCAATAAATATGTTTGTAAAATCGTAAGTTTTCAAACGTTTTTTACGAGTCAGCGGGAAAAGACTGTCGAGAAGAATCGCATCAACAGATGCGCCTTCTGGAACAGACACAACATCTGTTTCGCCTCTTCCAGAGGCACCTAGTCTGCTGCTGATCTTCTTCTTCTTCCTCGAGTAACAATTGATTTGTCCTTTTTTGTTTTGTTTTCTATTCTTTCGTAAATACCAGTTTCCAGATTATTTTCCTTTTATTTTCGACTTAAATCCCTTATAATCCTAATATTTGCGGGTTTTTATCATCTTTTCAAACCCGAATCTTTGATGGTTCGATTTCTCCATAACAAACTATTAAAATTCGACTTTGACACATGTTTCCAGCTTTATGACGATCTGTCATATGTATGTAATCTATTAAATCACTTCGATCTCGAGTCTAGTATCAATAATACAAATAAATCAACCAACGAACATTAACAAAACACGAGTCTGACTTTCACAGTTATAATGAAATTCGAGAACAGTCGCACAAAGTGATGCGCCTCTTCTAGAGGGCGCAACACATGATGCGCCTGTTCTAGGCTGGCTTCTGACGTAGCTATTCTAATTAGTTTAGAATCAACTATTATTCGTATTATCACCTTCTGTTTCAGCGTTTAATATTTTATTTCCTTTTTTGACGTATTTATGGCATATATTCGTCTTTCATTCATGTAATGTAATTTATTTTCTTTATTTGCTTGCTTTCTTGTCACATATAATGAATATAAAATATCCACTTTGACCTAATTCCTTGCTAACTTTATGTGTTAACCGACTTAGTTTAATTCACATGCTAGGGTTAAAACGTTGTTTGTTGCATTGCATGCATATAACTAACGACATATCAAATATAAATGACATTCCTTTATGTAGAGGCCGCTATTAAGGCGGGCGGGATTAAGTGTTCTAGTATGAGCTTCCTAATACGTACCCTCATCCCTTACTCAGATATCTGTCAATGCCGATTTTCATTGGCATCGCAAGAGTCATTCTAGACATGGATTCTACGTATGACGAATTTCTTAGTGTTTATGTCACTACTTTGTGTCTTGACATGATGCAAAGTATTCGAACGGATCCAATTATCCACAAAAATTGGTGGTGACTCCACAAATGCAGGCTTTTTCAAACCATTCACTGGTTTCATGACTTTCAAATCGGTAACGGCCATGACATGCTTTGTCAACACAAATTTCCGTGGGAGAAGTACTGTCGCCTCAATCATATCAACGCACGGGTGCGAGCGGCGTAGGTGGCCCATGTACACAATTAGTCTTCTCGGATGGGTAAATCTTCTTGTAAAAGGCAAGTGCTAGCTTCTTTCAAGAATCGATGCCAAGGGTAGTCTTGTCTAGACACTTCAACCATGGTTACATGGTTCCAATCAAGGAAAAAGTAAACAACACCCATTGAATTTGGTCTTGTGTTACCCCCGTTTGAGAAATAGCTTCAGAATAGTCACAAAATGTTTCCATGTGAAGATGTGGATCTTCACTAGGTTTTCCTCTGAATTGACTTCTCTCAACAAGTTGTATGAAAGCGGACTTCGCTATAAATTTTCGAGTCAAGTTAGTGAGTTTTGGAGTATCATTAGGTAGGTGCTCCTCGGTTAGTACGGAATGTGATGAGAATTTAGGCATAATTGTTTGGTTTTGTGGTTGGTTTGGTATTGTGTTGTCCTCTGCTTGTCTTACAAAAGGATTGGTTAACTTAACCCTACGTCCACAAGTCCTTCAATACCTAAATTAGGTTCCTCCGTTGTTGAAGTATAAGCACCTCTAAGGGCTTTCCTTATAACTCTCAACGTTCTCATAATCTCGTGATCAATAGGTAGGCGATTTCTTCGTAACCACCTAGGCATGCAAAATATCAAATACTAGAAAAAAATTAGAACTACCTCGAGGAATTTAATTCTCCAAGGTAAAAAAAGACACAACTAAAAAGCAATAAACGATAACAATTCAATAATACACCGTCCCCAGCAACGACGCCATTTTTGATAAAAGGCTTCGTCGTCACACCTTATCAAACAATATTTTTACTCAACTAAGTAGAAAGTAGCAAGTAGAGGTCGAATCCCAAGGGACGGTTCATCAAACGGTTATCAATGCAAATAGCTATGTCTTTGTGTAACAATTTAGGTTTGAGATGTAAACTAAACTACTATAACGAAAATTTAAACAAATGAAATAGAAAGGAAAGTAAATAAAGATGTAATGAAATGACTAAAATCACACGGGTTTAATGGTTTCATAGGGGAGTCAAGGTACAATCACAATAATGAGTCAAACAAACAATCATAGTTGTGTTGGGATCGAGTTTATTTATGTTTTACAATCCCTAGAGAGATTTAGGTCTCGGATTCGAGTTGGTTTAAAGATTTCGACACCTAGTACGAATAGGTTCTCCATATTCAACTATATGCGTGGTCTAACAATCCTTTATTTAGTTTATATCTTACAAGTCTTGTTGAAAAGATAGAGAATCATGCTAGGTTGTCACTCAAGAATTTCATCAAACATAACATGTGCATAAGTTGAAAACAAATCATAAAATCATTCATATGAACTCATTGAGCATAGATATAACCAATGATTACTCCCCTAATCCCCCACTAACTCTAGCTAGAGGACTACTCATACATCATCGTGGTAAACATGTCCTAAACGGTGTCAAACATCTTAACAAGCATAAACATGATGATTGAGTTAAACAATTAACAAAATATTAAGTAAAAGGATTAAGTAAAATGTAAAGGATTTATACCAACTTAAGATGAACAAAGGAAATGGAATAATAATAGAAGAAAGCTTTTATTAATGGTTAAGAGTTGTCAATTCTCCAATACAAACCCAAGAATTCTTCAATTATCAAACTAGATCTAAGATTGCTTGAACAATAATTAAGGAAGGATTAAGATATAATTAAGCTAATTAGAGAGTAATGTAAGCTAATGGAGTCCCTAAGATGATGGGTTAATTCTCTAATTACATGAGCTATTTATATCAAGTACATGTTTTAGCGTTAACTAAAGTCTTAAATGACGATTAGACTCCTTGAGGAAATCCAAAGCCTTGCTAGAGCTAGAGTAGCTCGTGGGGCTCTCTCTTTGCGTGGAAGAGATCTTGTCAGCTGGCTTGAGCTAATCAGAGTTAGCAGGAGCTAATGGTCAGCTCGCTCGAGTTGGGCAGAGCTTTCTCGAGCTCTCCCTGATTCCTCCTTGCTTTGGCTTCGCTGCCCCCTAAGTCGTGGGGGCTTGTCTGGACTCGTTGGGGCTCCTCCCCATTGCCCGAAAACTTTTTTTGTTGATTAAGGCCTATAGTCTTGGTCTCCACTTTGATTCTTGGTCCTTAGATGCGATCAATTTAGCTCCGAAATGGTCCAATAAAGCAAGGTTAGCGTTCTTCTCCTACCAAAGGCACCAAAACCTCATAAAATAGCAAATAGGAAGCTAAACACAAGAAACGACCCTAATAATCACATAAAAGCATGTTAAACGAGGCTAGTTAGGGAGCTAAATGTGCGTGAATACGATTCAAAACACAATTAAGAAAGATCTTCATTTTGGCCATTCGCTTCCGAAAGTTCATTTCTTAAACCCGCAACTTTCAAACGAAGACCCGCAATCTCACCCATTTAAGCGTGGTGGAGATCCAACATCTCCTTCATGTGCTTGATGAGACGTGTCAACGAAGTAGAGTTCATAGAAGAAAAGGCAACATCTGAAGCCTTGGTACTCGACCAAAGACGAGGAAGTTTGTCATCTTGAATTTTCAACTACATTTGTGACAATAATCCCAAAGACATAGTGTCACACAAGTTATACACACCAAAACTTGTCGAATGAAAAATGTCTATTTTCTCAAAGATATACAACAACCACATCCCATAAGCCAACACCGTGGTACTATCAACCTTACGCTTTTCGACAACTTTAGAAAGATGCTCAATATGAAAGAACAACAAAGTGGGTAGACTAATTTAAATGTGTCAAGAAAGATGATAGATCAACCATATATCTAGCACACAATCTCCACTAAATAGACTCGATAATAAAGTTGGAGATGATTCTCCCACTTTTGTGCATGAATTGCATCTTTAAAGAATTTGAAAATGGGGGATAAATCATACCCTTCTAGTTCATAGCGGTGACCCAATTTAAAGATTCATCGGATGACATGCTTACAACAATCAAACACTTCTTTTGGAAAATGATAATCTCGAAGAACACCGAGTGCTTTGGATTTGTTCTCAACAAGAGGTTTCTCAATAACAATCATAACACTATTGGACTCATCGTCAACTTCCTTAACCATTTCCTCCATTTTCCTTTTTCGAGTTTTAGTTTTCCGGGCTTTGGATTGGGGTTTTGAAACGGGTTCATCCTTGAATAAATCATCATCCTCAAATAAGGCATTAAATTTTTCCTTATCAACTTCCATTCTCACATCCTTCTTGTCTTTCACGGTTTTTCCTCTTCAATTTCTCCTTCGAGTACTCACCATGTATTTCAACATCACATCACTACTCACACTATCGTTGGATTTTGATTTTCATATTGATTTTGATTTTGATTTTGCATCACTCTTCTCATTTGATTTTTCACAAAACCTTTCTTTTTCCTCTCCTTTTTCATTTCATTTTTCAACAATCTTTTCTTTTTCCTCACTTTTTTCATTTTCATCTTTTTCATTTTTCTCTTTTTCATCCTCGATTTCATTCTCCTCTTCCCCAACAACTTCCTTGTCAACTTTGTTTCCATCAACAACAACAATCTCTTCAACTTATGCAAGGAATGGAGTACCAACATCATCAACATAACCAATGAAATTTTAACTACCCTCGTCTACCTCGGTTTCAGTTGCATGTGATATATTCAAATCAAATTTCCGATTGAAAACCCGGCTTCAAAATCTCCTTGCACCGGCTGCGGTTTTAGGACGATTAGCAACTGATTTCTTTCTTGGCATTGAGGCTGATTTGGGTACAAAGATTCTAGGTTTCTTTGGTTGTTTTTTATTCTGTGCAAGTTGAGAACCAAGACTTTCGGTATTTGATTGAAGGTGCGTTCGGTTTATATGAGTCTCGGGTTTTCATCAAGGTTTTAGGTTTAGTCGATTTAGGAGGCATTACTTTTATAGTGACGGTAAAAGTAACGGTTTGGAGGGGAACCTTTTTGACGGTTTTGGGGAATATTTGGGTAAGATGAAGGTTTTTGAATATTTTAAAAATGAAAAGGGAATTCATCATAATTAAGTTGAAAAACTGACTTGTAGTAAATGAGGTGCAGATGGTGAATAGTGTTTTGCATTTATTTGATTGGTTGAGAGGTGGAGTGTAGCCGGTTTTGGTTGGGTTTGGGCGGCTCTTGCATTGGAAATATTGAGGAGGACAGAGAAAAAAAAAAGGTTTTTTTCCTTCATTTTCATCACAAAAATGTGTGTATGGTATGGCCTATTTATAGCCTCCAAAATGTAAACAAATGAAAATTACTAACATAATGTAGTGGAATTGGCCAACCCACATGGGTGACCTACCTACATCATGTGTCGGTCCACTTGGACCGAAATTGGTCCATTTCGATTTTCGACAATTGTCCTACAAATGCTTTTAAGACTTATATTTAATTATCTTATATAATTAAATATTAATTTAATCATTTAACACTTAAATAATATAAATTAAAAAATATTGTACACTTAACTATTAAGTGATATATTACCATTTTATGAATATAAAATGTGTCTTGTAATTAATTATTAGTTAATTTTACAATCTCTTGTAAAATTATTAACCAATAACCTCCGCCTCATAACATACACACATATCTTGTAATAATTTAATTAATTAACTATTAATTACTAAATTATGATTTATTTATTAATCAATTATCAAATAATTGAATAATAAATCTCTTTGGCCCGAGTTCAAAACTCGTCATCAAATTATAAATTGACTTGACTTGATAAAAGTCAATTTATACAAAATACTAATTATATATCGTATCTCATACAAATAATTAGTTTACTACTTGGGAATCGTCCTTTAGGTGTGACCGAAAGGGATCAGCTGATCATCGTCGTCTTATGGTATATGCAAGTCTTGTCTTTTAGGAAAGATGACTCGTGCTCCTTTTTCGGGAAAAGGAACACGAGCAAGTGAGGTTATGGCCCACATACATACGGATGTGTGTGGACCGTTAACCATCACTGCCAGAGGAGGTTATCACTATTTCATAGTTAGTTTAAGACCATCACTAGACCATTCTAATGAAAATATAAATTACTTACTAATTTATGATTATGGTCTTAACACACATGCATGCAAGGAAAA
>VHZZ01002064.1:26331-53606 GCA_009801015.1 Silene noctiflora
ACAGTTATATTGCATACACTAAACATTTTATATTCAAGTTACACACATCGCATACAACCATCATCGTACAACTCGTCACACCATTTTATACATTCACAAGGTCCATAACACGTACATTACTTCCATTTCATCCATCATCATAAACATATTTCCCTTTAATCACGATACCAACATCACTATGTCTATCTAACTCTTATCATGAAACCCAAACGCACACACACACATCACAACATATATATATATACATTCCATCTCCACAGTAGACCCAATCATGCCGACACTAATCCATGCACACAATTACGACACGCATACAACTTCCCGACTCAACATCCCATCCGAGGTGACTGGCTTAAGCACATTGGGGCCAAGATTTTGGAATGAGGGCGCCTCTTCACCCAAAACCGATCACTGAGGGGCTCCCAACTTACATACACCAGGTTCATTTTATTAGACTCACTACGTTCATTAGATTCATTGGTTACAGGTTCCAAAATCGTCGCTCTGATACCACTTTGTAACACCCCCATCTACCAAGGAGCCTTAACAAGACCTTCCCCAATAGATAAGGGCGCTACCATCTCGGTTTCCCGAGGCAAGAAATAATCAAATGTCAATATTAGACCGATTAAGAAGTTTACAACTGATTACAAGATGACAAAAGAAAAGGTACAACTCATTATCATAAACTATATAACCAAGACTAAGTCGTCGTGACTTGTGACAACTCGTCCCTCCGACTCCCAGCAAGACTTTCAAAGACAACTTGTCACACCGAACTGCTCACCATACGGATCACGGCAAACACAACACAAGAAACAACAAAGAAACACCACACACGGTCAGTACCATACTAACATACAACGAATACAAAAACTAGGTACACAAAGTATCACAGTTCTCCATCTCCTTCCACGGCGCCTCACATCTCCCATCGTCACATCACTGACTACACACCCAAGTGGTGTAGCCCTGCCAGTGAGGGACCGCAGCCGTTCCCACCTAAGCCCCGCTCATCAAACCGAGCGATAACTCATGTCCATTAATGTGCACATCCCCTCCCGTGGCGGGTTCCACGGAGGGCGAACCAAGGGCGTGAAGTCACTCCCGCAAGTGACTCCACTCAGCCGAAAACGCATCTCGCAACATACGTCAATCTCCACCACCATCATACCGTCATATGATACAACACAAAACATATATATTATACTCACAACAATGTCAACAACGTCATACAATAAACGACAGCCAAGTACCACATCCAAACAACGTATAGTACTGAGTAGGGAAAACCTACCTCTAGCAATTGCATAGACTTTACACGCAGCCTCATCGTACAAGCCCTCATCGACATCCTATGACATACAATCACATCTAACACTATTACTACACACAATACTAGACAAACAACGACCAAGATGACAACGACTGTATACATACCTATGCTAACATCCGGCGACAAGATCGCTCCCCGACTCCTGCTCCCGACTCCCATGGCGACGCACCTCCCTTTGTTCTCGAGAGGGTGAGAACAAGGGAGAACTGACGAGGCGACATCTAGGTTTTAGGGAAAAGAAAAGAAAGGAAAAGAAACTGATTCCACTTTCTGATTTCGCGATATATCTTTTATCGCTGCTCGTAACTTACTCAATCGAGTAACCTAGTTACTCGATCGAGTGCCTCCTACTCGATCGATTAACTAGGTACTCGATCGAGTGACCACAGCTAGATCGAGTGACTCGACCATCGCTCATCTACAAGGAACTAAACGAGACTCGACAAGTACAAAGGTCAGTCAACGATGGTCAAAGGTCCCAAAAGGACGGGTATTACAAAAAGAACAGGGCCTGAATAATTATCATATCCTTTTACGTAATTTCATCAAAATCAGTTACCTTTTCAGTTAGTTTGCCCAAACATTTTTTTTATATAATCAACTATCTTATTAGTTCCTAATTTTCAGCTATCTTATCAGTTAACTTTTTAGGTTTTAGTTAGCTTTTCAGTTTTCAGCTACCTTTTTAGTTTTCAGCTAGCTTTTCAGCTAGTTTTGCCAAACAGAGTCTAAGAGTTGATTTGTGAAGAGAAGAGCTGAACTGAATTGAATAAAAATGAACTGAACTGAACTTAATTGAATAGCGCTGAGCTGAACTAAAATGAGTTGAAATTAAGTCTAAAAAAACAAGGTCTAATAGTCTTTAAATATACATTGATCATGTAAAACCTTTTTACGGGACGTGCTTTTTCACATACGGATTTTACTCTTTCACATACCCCTTTTACAATTTTACCCTTATCATTATTTTCATTTCTTCACCAATTGATTCCTTGTCCTTTCCTCATCTCCCTTCACCACCAACACCATCKCTGTTCAGCACCCCTTACTCCGGTCAGTCCAGTCGTCGGTCGACATTGCTCCGGCCAACCGTACTGAAAAGTGAAAAGAAAAGAAAAAAAGAAAAAGAAAACAAAGGAATGGCGTAATGAAGCTTGGCAATAGATTCCCTAGTTCAATAGGGCAAATGATGGAATGAAATATGAACGCCTGTGAGCCAAACATTTGCGTGAAAAACAAGAAGAAATTAGAACTAAAAATGGTTTGGTATTGTTAATGGTCAATGCACCCTCAGATCCGGCTCAATACCAATAACGTACCATTCAAATATCAAACGCAGAAAACTCACACCAATCCAGAATCACCGCACACCACCCAAAATTATTAAACAAAACCTAATAATTTGTCTGGATTTATGAGAAAATTTATAAAATCTAATAATTTCAACAAAAGATATTAATAATTGTTAAACAAGAAAATTACTTCACTAATTTGAAAATCATAATTCATTATTCAAGTTTTTAGACCAATTGGATTTGATTTTGAGGGAAAATGTATAAAAAGACTTAATTTGTCTGGATTTTGAAGAACGGTATGGTATGGAAAATTAATGAGAAAATGTATGTGAAAGAGTAAGTTCGTATGTGAAAAAGTAATTCCAAAAAGTGGTAGTCATTATCTGTTTGTCATCTACTCCTCCATCTCTAATGCCCACGAGTAAGTCTTTTAGGCCCACCAAACTAAAAAAAAAAGCAGAAGTATTCAAGTCAACGTGTGAATCCCATGAAAACGTACCTGAATTTGATTGAACAGGAAAAACTTGGATTGAATCCCACAACCGACCTGCACACTTAAAAAGGTACTTTTCTTCTCTTATTTTTCGTGGATTCATGTCTTTTTTTTTTTTTTTTCAATTTTCAATTCAATAATATATACAGTATGTATATGTATATTGGTTTTTGGCTTTTCATTTTAATAATCTGCCAAACAAAATGACTGGAAAATGGACTTGATTCTTAGAAAATTTGTTAAGTTTGATGATTATATTCATTTTGTATTTATGATCGACTTTATTTATGAACTAAAGCTTGTTGTAATAATCAGATAAATTTGATTGATTGATTGCTGTTGTCTGTTGTAATTAGGAATACAGTGGAAAAATGAAGTTGACTCCTAGAGAAGTTGAGAAATTAGCACTTCATAATGCTGGTTTTCTTGCGCAAAAGCGTCTTGCTACTGGACTTAGGCTCAATTATACTGAAGCTATTGCACTCATTGCAACTCAGGTGCCAAACATCTATCGCTTCATAATGCTGGTTTTCCATGATTTAATTGACAAAAAAGGTCAAACTTTCCGATATTAAGTAGTATGTCCATAAATTGCGGATAGGCGGTATGATGCAAAATTCACCCCCACCCCACCACGCATCATCGCTACAATATGCCCTCCCTACCACCCAATATTTCCTTTTTCAATGTCATCCCTAGTTGGTGATTGATGGAATTGCAATTTGCTGGCCACTCAACACCAAATCTTGATATCTTTTGAAATTTGGTGTTTCTCTAGATTTTGAATTTTGTCCGTGTTGGAAATAAGAGCGTGGCAGAACTGATGGACATCGGGAAGCAGCTTCTTGGGAGGTAGTTTGTTGATTTCTCTCGTTTTTGACATCATCTATATCAATGGGTATCTTAGATAGAGTCATGCATGATTCAGTCACATGAGCAAATGTTGAGCTTTTTTCCCTGTCCACATATAATGGGTGACGCCACTGGTGTCTTCTCAATGCAAAATTGTGTATACGACAACAGCAGCAACATTTTACTCAGTGCTTCAAAGGCTTACGATTTCATATGGTCTGCAATGTTGGAGTTAAAGGGTACGCATAGCTTTCGGATCTCAGTGTACATGGAGAATATTTTTTGACAATACAAATTTTAACATAATTTTATTGAATATTCTACCATGCCTCTTGTTATGCCTGGCTAGTCTTAGCTGTTACATTTTCCTCAATAACTCCGCTTCCTTGACAAATCTGTGTATTTGTATCATTGGGTCACTATGTACACAGATTATTATTTTGCTGAAGTGAGGGGAAATATGAGATTGTTGTGACCATTTGGCACCTATTGTCTAAGCTAAAAATGAATGTTGCGAAAATTACGCTTCACGTCTTCAAAATTTTGCCATTTTAGGCCTACTGGTACCAGTTTCTAGGCATGCTGCAGTCTACTTGAATCTTGAACACTTAGCAGTTGCGAGGGGGACGTACGAGGATGCCGTGGCTTTCATTGTTAGCCTCTCTGACAGATAGCATTTCTTTTGCTTCCTTGTAAGCTGCTAAACATTTGTTGTTTCTCTTTGCTGTATTGACAGGCGGCAGGTCCTTCCAGCAGTGTCTCACCTTTTGCATACAGTCCAGGTAGTCTATTTCTCCGATTTTCTCTCCCCTTTTCTGTTCGTGTATTTTTTTTGTTCTGCGGTGACATTGCTAAGTCGTTTATTAAGTCATAGAATTGATTGATCTGAAGATTTTTAGTCTAATATGTACTAATTCCATCCCAAATTTATTATTTCCATTTGACTCGGTAATCAACCAATGTCAATGTTGACCAATAATTTCTCCAAATTTAAGATGCAATGTGAAAATTATCTTGGTCCATTTATCAAAAACCACTATTTTACAATATCTTTTCCAAAAAGTTGCTATTATATATTGTGAGATAAAAACCGGTCAAAGTCAACCTCATAACAGTGGTTGTGACTGTGAGTCTTCTTTCTGTAACAACGTGTGTGACTGTGAGTCCTCATTCTGCAAGACTGACATCCCTGTATTGGATACCATGAAATACTTAAATCTCTGAAGTTTCTGGATTCATCTGAACTGTAAAGATGTTCAAGTTAAGCATATCGTTAAAGATTGAATACTAGTGTTACTACTAATCTACATGGATTCATTGCCAGAAATCACAATTCATTTTGTTCTCATATATAGGTTGAAGGGACTTTTCCGGATGGGACAAAGCTGATCACAGTCCATGATCCTATTGCTTGTGAAAATGGAAATTTGGGACTAGCTCTTGAAGGTTCCTTTCTTCCAGGTAATGATCGCTTAAGGTTTGTATAAATTTTGATTTGTGTTGGAAAGAGTCTAACAATTATGATGGAATGAAGCAAAGAAGATCACTAAAGTGCGCGTGCTTCTTTTTATTGTGAATTACATGTCATTGGGTGTTGTTCACGACACAAATTTCATTTTGGTTCTTCTGGAAACAGAAACAATCTCACTCTTATATGTTTCCTTTTGCTTTATTTGTTTATTTTTCAAATCCTTTTATTTTCATTTCACTCTCTTCTTTGTTATAATTCCCAAGTTTTGTTTTACTTTTTGTCACTCAATTTTTTTGCAGTTATTTCTCCCATCTAGGTATCTTCTTGATTCACATTCAAAAGATTCTCCTCATTTTTTTCATGGCGCGTCCTTTTCTTTAGTTCACACTTATTTCTTCGCGTATTTTGCTTCTTGTAACTGTCAGTTTTCCCCTTTCATCAAGCTTTTAATTATACCACCTCACTTTGATGGTTTCTGCGCCAATTCATTTTAGCGGGCTGAGGTTAGGCTTTGTTATTGTTGTTGTTACATTTCATCATCTGCTTAATGAACTCTTATTTGCTCTTCAACATTTCTGCCTAAGAACTTTCCTTTTGCAGTTCCTTCTGTGGACAGATTTCCAGAGATATTAGATTATAATATCCCAGGTGAATTTAGACTTGGGGGTAGCCATATTTCTCTCAATTGTGGAAGAAGAGCAGTAATCCTTGATGTTGTTAACAATGGAGATCGGCCTGTTCAGGTGAATCTTAGCTTCTTAGCTGCATTTGTACTTGAGGATTTGTTTCATATAAACAATGGACTCTTTTTGTCGTTTTGAAGAATTGGGGTTTCTGCACTTTAAGTCAGTGCTGTTCACTTTTATTGATTCCGATGTCAGCAAGAGAATGCTGTCATGATCTTATTCACGGTATTTCCTTCTTGCCATCCAAGTTATCCCCAAAAAAATCGTACCTTGATTTAGCTGGCGGCTGGTAAAAGTTTCTTGGGGGTCATGAAATGGATACTTTTCTTTTGATGCACCTTATAAATGTGAATTCCTCCCTTCTCTTGAACAGTCGGATCCTATTCCAGATGCGTAATTCTATTTCCTTGACTATCGTTTCTCGGACAAACTGATCAATCTTACTTTCACTGTTTCTCGTAATATTAAATGTCCAATTTGTCATTTCTCTTAGATATATACTTAAAACAGATTTCATCTTGACTTCAGGTTGGCAGTCACTATCATTTCATTGAAACCAATCCTTCCTTAACATTTGATAGAAGAAAAGCTTATGGGATGCGGTTGAATATACCTGCCGGAACAGCAACTCGTTTTGAGGTTGGATTCTGTGTAGTTTTGTTCGTACAGTAACCATACTCTTTTACTGAAATTTAGTTGCTGTTTTTGAAAGTCTTGTATGTCCAATCTGCTCTAGAGCACATGACTGCTAATGTTCAAATGTATTGATTTCTGGCGTCCTTCATTAATAAAAGATTGTTTGTGACTCAAGCATGCTAACTTGGCTATTAGCAATGATGACAACCATTCAGCCAGCTTCAGCACAAAAGTTTCCAGATGGTTACTTTACTTAATATTCTTTTAATTTATGCTACTTTAACACTTCAGAGTGACTGTGTATTGCAGGTCTAAACTCCAATATTCCGACATAGCATGACACTTTAACTCTTCATTTTTCTCCATATAGTGGAGACTTTCACAAAATATCTGTCTTAGCTCGTTGATGTTCTAATAATTCTGTCTTTTTTGCTAGCCAGGGGATCGTAAAAGTGTCACACTTGTAAGTATTGGAGGTAGAAGATGCATTAGAGGGGGAAGCAACATTGCTGATGGCCCTGTTGATGATGCAAATATTGAAGCAATCATGGAAACTATACGGACTAGAGTATTTGGGCATTCAGAAGAACGAAATGCTAGGTCAATTATTTCCGCATGGTCATAACTTCATAACTTGTTTTTACATTGTAATGCACTTCACAGAAAAAAGAATAAACTGTTACCAATAACTGATTGTACAGTGAAGGAGTCACTGGAGAAGATTCAAGTTTCACTAGAAAAATGTCTCGTGAGGATTATGCTAACATGTATGGCCCCACAACTGGTGATAGAATCCGCCTTGGTGATACCGATTTGTTTGCGGAAATTGAAAGGGACTTTTCTGTGTATGGCGATGAATGTGTCTTTGGAGGTGGAAAAGTTCTAAGGGATGGAATGGGCCAGGCAGCTGGATATCCACCAAGTGTTTGTCTGGACACTGTAATCACTAATGCTGTAATAATTGATTATATCGGAATCTTTAAGGCAGATATTGGCATCAAGGGAGGTCATATTATTGCCCTGGGAAAAGCGGGTAATCCTGATACAATGGATGGTGTTTCGGCTAACATGATTGTTGGGGTAATGGTTACAGCTTTTGATTGTTACTCAGATTGGCTGTCGGTTACTAAATGCATTTGACGCAGTGTCATATATATTAGGTCAACACTGAGGTGATTGCTGGAGAAGGAATGATTGTTACTGCTGGGGCAATAGACTGCCACGTGCACTTCATTTGTCCTCAGTTAGTTTATGAAGCTATATCGAGTGGTGAGATTCTAACATTTGTGATCTAATTTAACCATTAATTAGGCATTGTACGAATGAAGATTATGGCTATAATGCTACATAGTTTAATAAGATTGATGCTACTGAGCTGGATAGGAGGTGGTAGCTCAGAATTATCAGCAGCTTCAATCAAACGTTTTGGAGTGTATTGTCTGAATGTTCTGGACTCCTCTGTATGAATTGTTCAACTGGCCAATGTTTTGATTCATTTATTTCACCTTGCACATTTCAACATCCGAGCTGAGAACTCCTTTTAGTCAAAGTGTTTGTTGTAGTCGTTTTTCTTCTTTAGATTTCCACCAGAATCTATGTTATTACATCTCAGTCGATTGATGCAATTTTCAACACAATGTCAGTATGGGTCCTCCGGAAATACTAGAATTGTCTCTTTGTATTTCCATTACCAGGCTGAAGCTCTGATGCTATCATCTGATCCCCTTACCCCACCTTAGACGGGAAGGTCAAGGTTGGGAACCTTTGAAGTTTTGGGATTATGTTGCTGATGTTGTATTTCTCTATTTAAACGCATACAATGGCTTCCATGTCCTGGGGGACTAACCTCGAATCCTACCTTCTTAGCCGTAAAGGGCAACTATTTTCATATCAACTATGACTTCAGCAAGGGTTCTCAAAATAAATTATTTGAAGCTACAGTATTTTTTATCTGGTTATGAGTTCGTCTTTTTCCATTTTCCTCTTAATCTAGTGTTGGATATGTAGGCATTACAACTATGGTAGGAGGTGGGACTGGACCTGCTGATGGAACACGTGCTACTACGTGCACGCCTGCACCGTCGCACATGAAACTAATGCTTCAATCTACTGATGATTTTCCTTTGAACTTTGGTTTCACTGGAAAGGTATGCTTATCCTTATAGGATCTCTTAAGCCCTGCGTTATTTCAACTGCCTTAATTACTATCTTATCATACATCATTAGATCATTCTTTCAAATAATTGTTTTTTGTCGCTGATAATTTTTTGCATGGACTTAATTTCTCATCGAGCTCTATTCTTTTGAATCACTGAAATGCTTGGAATAGGGAAATAGCTCTAAGCCAGAAGGACTGCATGAGATAGTAGCAGCTGGAGCAATGGGACTGAAATTGCACGAGGATTGGGGTACCACTCCAGCTGCGATAGATTGCTGTCTTAGTGTTGCCGAAGAACACGATATTCAGGTATTGCCAATTTGCCATCAATGATAATTGTTCTTGTAGACTATCCTCAAACTTTTAAGTCAATCGTGCACCAAACAGTTTCTTAGCTACTTGAATTCATATTTTTATCAGGGACTAAGTTAATCTTCGTCGTTATATAATAGAAAGTTTATGAAAATATCTTGACATGAAACTTGATGTTTATTCCAACCCCAATTTTCGATGCTTGTATTGCTGTAGCTCAATATTTAGATTTATGAAATTTTCTCCTGACTTGATGGCAGGTCAATATCCACACTGATACTTTGAATGAATCTGGATTTGTTGAACAAACGATAGCTGCATTTAAAGGAAGGACAATACACACTTATCACAGGTGTGAGTCACATTTCAATTTATCTTCAGTATCTGAGTTTCCCAAGTTTTAGAACAAAGATATGTAGAATAGCGCAATCACTACGGTGGTCAACTGTTTATCTGCAAACCTTATTATTTAGGGCTATATTTAGCATGGGTCTCAGTGAAACATTTGACAAATGGGTTTCCAGTTGGCAATGTGATAAAAATTTAGGTGTTGCTCTTTACATGGTTTACTCAATCTTTGACACTTTTACCCCTCTCATTTTTTCAATATGTACACTAGTTTAGATCCCGCGCAATGAATGTGCGGTATTATAGAGTTTTTATTTTTGTATTACTAAATCATGCTAAATTAACATTTCATTAATTTTTCATATTTTACGTCATTATATTTTGATTTGAGGAAAAAAAATTAAACTGTACAATTATTCAAGAAAACTAGGTAAAATTAAACTGTAAAATAATAGTGGTATTTCATTAATTCTTCATTTTTCTCGTTATTGTATTTTATTTCGAGCAAAAAATAAATTACAACTGAAAATTAATCTAAGAGAATTGAGTAATGTGCTGCGATGTATTTTTTTTTTTTTTACCACAAAGCTCATGATTCCAATTTATTAATTCTCTCAATTTTTTTTGTTATGAAAGTAACCAAAACCATTTATAGTTTTGTTTATACATAGTATGAATAGTATGAGTCAAGTCATTCCCAAATAATAATATCAATAAAACATTTAATAGTTTATAGTCTTATATTATTTATACTTTAATTAAAATATTATAGTTTAGTGTTTAGTGAAAATTATATAATTTGATGAAACGATTAATTTTAACGAAAAGAATTATATAATGAAATACATTATAATTATTAATTCCTTATTTAGTGAATACAATTAAATTATCAATAACTTCCTTATTTAGAAAGATGTTTTTTGGAGGGAAAATGTGGGAGTTCACCCATTCTTTTAGTAGATAGGGGATGTTTTCCCCTCCTCCCATCCCCCACCAGACCCCACCTCTTCTGGCCTTTCCTCACCGGCAAACACCACTCGACACTCTTGTCCCCTCCTCCACTGAGAGTTACAAAGTCAATTGTCGTTGGTGTTGCGAACGAGTGAAAGACCTAACGAGCGTGATGCCGATGATATTGTTGAAGATTTTGAGGAAGCTGCCGATTTTGTGATTCACCTCTAAATCATGACCTTACCTTGATCCGTTGATCGGAATTCAATTAGGGTTTTGATTTCGTTGTCTTTTGTTGAATTAATTGCTTTCAATTTGTCTTTGAATCAGTTTGTTTCAATCGTACTGCTAGAAGTAATTATGGAGTAAAGTAGGTTTTGTAGATAAATTTGTTCAATCGGTGATCTTGTTTCTCAGTTTTGCTTTCAAAGCGATGGTGTTCTACTTGGTATTTGCGTTACATCTTCCAAAATATTCCTGATAAGAAAGTGCTTAATTGCAAAACATATAACATGTTTGGTATGAAAATTAAAATTCATAATTGAAGAATTTGGAGTAGTTTGATTTTATTTTGAGAGAAAGAAAAGAGTGAATTTTTTTTTCACTTTTGCTTATAATAACATGCTCCAAAATGTTTGATTATACTTTGAGAGAAACATATAACTTAGTGAAATTTTAACATGATTTGAGTGAAACATGTACATAAAAGACCAATTATGTAAAAATTCATCTTATATGACAGAATTTGAAATTCCAAGTTCAGTAAAGCCTAAATTTCGAAAAATATTGATTAGATCGTGTTTGGGTATGCGTGCATCATCGGTAATGGATTTGGTTCGGGTTTTCCAATAGTGGGTTTGGATATGAGTTTTCTAAATAGTAGATCGGGTATGGGTTTTGAAAAGTTCGCTTTGGATCAGGTTTTTTCCCTTTGGTTCGATTTTGACCTTAACTGCCATCCCTATGTGGACCTATTAGTTATTGGTTTTCTCTCTCATTTGTTACTTCTTATGATAATTGATAATGTGCTCTTTTTTTTTATTTGATTGTGTCTAAAAGCTACTTATGATATAATTTAAGTTTACTGTACATAGGACCAAGGAACTGATGTTTCTTTGGTTTTGGTGTAATCTGATTCTCATTTATTATAACTCCAATCAAACCATAGCACAAAGTAAATATTTTTTCGTTGTCGTTTTTGTGGCTACCCTGCTCCACATCTGGGAAACGCTCTGTTTTGGGCAGAGAAGTAAGTCTGCATACTTCCAAACTCACTTTCATGGCCTAGGTTAGAGCATCTTTACAGTCTTTAGAGACACCAGGGTTATATTGTCAACAGTTATCAGGAGCCATCAGTTTGCAAATGTCTATCTTGGCTCTTTACACAATGGTCAAAGCCTTAATAGAGAAGTGAGTACCCGAGTATTCTCATCTTGTAGAAGTTCTAACAATTCGGGAAATTCTATGTTGTACCCCTGAGTTTTTGGGTATTTCAGATTGTGCCCCTGCCTTTTTTATGTTCTGCAGTCTAACCCTTGAACTTTATACTTAGTCTCTATGATGACTTTCTTCAACTCTCCATTCACTCACGACCTTTCCAACAACCCTCATTCAACCTCAAATCTCTCTCATTAACATCATATCATCTTCTTTTACGAGAATCATAGCAGACCTCCTTTAACCAACCGCAAATCACCTTTAATACCTCATCCATGAAGCATGAAATAATAATGATGGTTGTTTTATGGATTGTTGGGAAGGTTAATTGATTATTGACTGAGTTAATGGGGTAATTGGGTGTACTAATATGTACATGGGTGCGTTAATGGGTAATTGGTTAGCTGAATGAGTGGATTAATCAATCAATTAACGAATTAAGTTGACGAAGACAATCATTAACGTCATGATATAGACTATGATATAGAGTTCAGGGGTACAACATAGAATTTCAAAAAGTAAGGCGCTATACTTAGAAAATCCAAAAACTCAGGGGTACGACGTAAAAGATCCCCAAATATTTTTTATTGTGAGAAAATGTTTGTTGAAGTCGAAGTCAACGTATTTAGCTAACAAAGCAAATGGGATATAAATTTGGGATGGAAGGAATACCTGAATGATCTCCAGTCTTCTGTCAGACCAATTTTCTTGGCTTCCTCCTTTTAGATATTGAACCCTGTTTGGCCGTGGTGCCCGTGGACTACCTTATCTGTGTACTTGTCATCTTGTCATAGGACTCATACTTCATTTAGTTAATAGCTGTGGTATTTTCTGAGCAGTGAAGGTGCAGGCGGTGGTCATGCCCCTGATATAATAAAAGTCTGTGGTGTTAGAAATGTTTTGCCATCGTCAACAAACCCAACCAAACCTTTCACTTCAAATACAGTGGATGAGCATCTTGACATGTTGGTGTGTACCCTCTTTCTCTCTGTCTCCCCTTCTGCCCGCCCCCCTTTCCTTATTTTGTATTGTGTGTTTGTTGATGATACCATAATAAAAATAAGGAAGTATATTTATGGGCAGAGGGATTACCTACTCTGACTCTTGCCTCTATTTATATGAAGATGGTCTGCCACCACCTTGACAAGAACATTAAAGAAGATGTGCAGTTTGCTGAATCACGAATACGTGCAGAAACAATAGCTGCAGAAGATATAATGCATGACATTGGAGCCATTAGTATCATATCTTCCGACTCCCAGGCCATGGGTCGCATTGGAGAGGTGTGTCAAGTTGTTAACCTTACCATTCATGTGTTTTTATTAATTATCAGTGTGCTGTGTGCAGTGTGCAATTGTGGTTATTTTCCTGGTTTACTGATGATGTTAAAGAATATCAGTTGTATAACTTTACAATTGGATTTCTTAGGGCTAACCCTTAGACATGAACCATGAGTTTTAGTTTAGGTTGCATCGACTCGGCTGCAAGTGTTTGATCACAGGGACACGGCTATTTGATGAAAAAGCTTCATCTTTTGGACTAAAGTAAAGTGTTGGCGCGTCCAAGGGCAGACACACCTTATAGAACATGGGGTCCAGGGAACCAGAAAGCTGTTATTTTGCATTAACATTTTTAAAATATATTCTCTCCATTACGATCAGTTCTTTTTGTTTGCTTTCGGCACAAAGGCCAAGGATATGAGAGAGGACGTGCTTTAAAAAAATACAAAGGTGAAAAAGCAACTTGCATGTGGGAAATGGAACGTGCATAAATGACCAAGACACCAAAATAACGAAAACGTAAAGAATTGACCAGGACGGAGGGAATTATTTTTTAAAAAATATTCCAGAACTTTGGAAACAAAATTTTCCGCGCCTGCCACTGGATGTGTCATATCGTGTTGGTAGGACACAGTGTGGGTCGCGAGTAAGGTGTCGAAGACAGAAATTAACATCGAACCACTATCACTCCAGAAATGTGGGCAGTGGACATCACAGCCAAAGCTATAAAGCCTTGTCTGGCTCAAAAGAGTCTATTAAATGGGCCCCCGCAAGCTTCCACGCCTAGTATTTCTACAGAAATAGGACTATATGTATAGAACATCATGATTGACGGTGGCATTTTAACCGTTATGTTTATGACTGATCTACTTGATCAGAATGTCTGATCCCATCTGTCTCAGCTATACACTTCTAAACCTCAAATTTATTCAAAGAAGCAAACAGGGCAACCGAGCAATGCACTAGTTAGCATTGGGTTCACCACGTAAAAATATAAATCTCATATACCTCCTCTGTTTTGATCTTTTCCTGCCTGGATGGTAGGATCTTCTAATATCTTCTTTGTTTCTTTACCTTTTTTTGTTAAAAATAAATAGTTATTCAGGCTGTGACATCATGTACTCAAGCACTCTGTTTTCTTCTCTCATGAAACTGTTATTTGCAGGTTATAACAAGGACTTGGCAAACTGCACACAAGATGAAGATCCAGAGAGGGAAACTACCGCCTGGTGACACTGAGAATGACAACTTAAGAATCAGACGTTATGTAGCAAAATACACCATAAATCCTGCAATAGCTAATGGTTTCTCCAAGTATGTTGGATCTGTTGAGGTATGTCTTCTTTTGATCTTTTGAAATTTTTATTTGAGTTCATCTCTGTGTATATTACCTGTTATGCAGCCCTTATCTGAATTGTCCTCCAGAAGAGCGGCAACTTATTAATCCTGAAAATTCCAGTCGATTCTTATTTTGTTTATTTGAGATCCACTGTTCTCTTTGTTGTTTTTATCAGTATGGTCACCTTTATGTATATATTGCTTTGAAAGATGTTCAAGCAGTTCTTTTTAATTATTTTCCCCCAATTGATTATTTATGTGCAGGTTGGAAAATTGGCTGATCTTGTTTTGTGGAACCCTGCTTTCTTCGGAGCAAAACCAGAACTGGTTATCAAAGGGGGCGAAATTGCTTGGGCAAACATGGGTGACCCTAATGCTAGCATACCCACACCCGAGCCGGTGAAGCATATTTTTTCCCTTCTGCATTTGCGCTTTCTGGTTTTATCTCCTCTGGCTGCCCATATATTGAGCACCCAAATTGGCCAAACGACTTCTATTATGAGTGGTTATATCTCTACCAAGTTTCTATGGATATTGCTAAATTAAAACTATTAGCTTGAAAATTGAAACAACAATATTAGACCTGGCAAACAGATCAGGTCGTGTCAGGTTCGTGTTCATGTCAATATTAAACTGGTCACTACTACCCCAACCCTAACCCGAACCAATTACATAAACGGGTCATTTGTCTCAACCCTAACCCGACCCATTTAATTTTTCTATAACCCAACCCGACATGTTTAACCCATTTATCTTTAAGCAGGTTATTTTTAACCCACTTAACCTATTTAACCCAATAAATTAATGCAATAAACTACGCTTTATAACCCTATTATCCAAAAAATGATTAATCAAAATGCTTATTTTTAAGTTGTTTTGTTGAATTATTGACTTAAGCTAAATATATTATGACAATTCTAAGTAAATGGGTTATTTGTGTCAGATTCGTGTCAAAAGACATCAATCCTAACCCGACCCATTTATGTTTCGTGTCGTGTCGTGTCAACCCAATTACTTAAATGGGTCACAACGTCTTGACCCTAACCCGCTAACTTCGTGTCGGGTTCGTGTCGTGTTTTCGGTTCGTGTCAATGATTGCCGCCTCTAAACAATATACACTCTTTGTGCCATTTTGATGAACAAAAACTTATAAGGTCTGAGACTAACCACCAAGCACCCACCCATTTTCCTCATGACGGAGATGAGTATGGATTCGGGGACCGAGACACCGTGATTTTTTTTTTTTTTTTTTGTGTGTGTTTAGTCCAATTTTCCGGATCCGCCACTGAATCTATTTTACCCTATAATTAAATGAGGAATATAGAATTACTCAAAAAAAAAAATTGGAGGAATATAGAAGGATCTGGGTTGGTTGGCTCACTATTTGATTATATAGAACAGAATCAAGTGTAGGGAGTCCACTTCACTGGCTTTTGCAGTTTCTAAGCAGGTGTTTATGAGGTTTTAGTAGGGCATCCTGTTCTCATCTATAATAGATTTTTTCCAGGTGATGATGAGGCCAATGTTTGGAGCATTTGGGAAAGCTGGAAGTGCCAACTCCATTGCTTTTGTCAGTAAGGTATGCATAATTTTTGTATGCTGTCCCCTTTTCTATTTGATTATTATGTGTGCATGCATTTATATCCTGTTACACATCAAATATGTCAAAGATGGATTGAAAATTTAATTGGACCTAGAAGTCAGCTCTCTTTTCCTGCGGCCCATATCCAGTGGCTAGCAAACTAAATTAAAAAAATTGTTGACTTGGTGATCACCAACAAGTGGATTAAGTGCAGGACTTGTTTCTTTACTATGGTTCTATCCAAGATGGAAGATCCTTTGAATGTGAAACTTTTTATGAGCTTTTGACAGGGTGTAATTACTTCACTGCTATCGTTAATTATATATATAGTAAATGTCCTTTATCTTTGACATCAATTTTTAGTATTCTAAGTAGTCAACATGTATTAAATTGCTGTATTGGTCTCAATCGTATTAATGGTGCAAATCTCGGCTGCATACTAAAGTTTGATGGTTCATCCAATGTCACGGTTTATATTCGCTTGATTTTATATCGTTATATAAGGCGTATTGGTCTAGTATCGGTTTTATTAGCCTTGTATCGGATATCGGCCATATATGGCCCACCGTCTGTCAAATGTACATATCAGCTATTTTTGACAACTCTTTATACATCGAAAAATACCGTCGCAGAAAATTGAAAATCCTTTACATGATGCCCAATACATCCCTTAACGGCTGATATTTAATACCGTGGCAGTCAACCATCAGCTGTGCATGTATTCAACTCTACTTAACGGCTGATATGTCTAATACTCAAGGTGCCGATTTCAGTTTTCTTAGAAGATTATTTGTTCAATTTTACTATATTGATCCATGTCTAGCTAGGAGAAGGATAATTCTATTGGTGTAAATGGAGACACGAGGACAATTAGTTTTGGACGTTGATAATAGAGCATAAATCGATAAAATTATAACCAAGCACCATAATTCGATGTAATTCGAATTCGTAAATTCGCGCGAATCAATTCGCGATTTGTTAGGCAATTAAGCGATTCCGGTAACCGATAACCAAACTAAGGAACATTGCATGTGTTATTTTATCAAAGAATTCAAAAGCTCTAATAGTTTTCTGTCTTCTTCCTCATTTTCTAAAAAAATGAGTAGAAAAGAGCAAATCGAATTCCGTCCCTTGAATCTCCGCCTATAAAACCGCAACCCTCACTTTGCTGGCAATGCGCCTCCTTAACCAAGCTCATTGCCAATTTCATTTTAATGGAGATTTTTTTGTTTATTGACTTGCTTTTCTTGATTGCATGTGGCATCTACCGGCATGCATGCAACAACCCATTGAATTTTTCACATTTTGTGGTGGTGGATCACGTGTGTGATGGGAGTATGGTTGGGCGTGATCTATTTTCTATAAAGTTCCTTAGATCGTGGCTTTGTGTGTCCATCTCTTATTGAGGGTAATTTGTAGCCATCTTTGTCGGATTTGACGTGTGATTGCTCATTACATTTAGGGTAATAACAAAATCTAGTAAAACTGGAGACGAGGGTTGTTGAATGGGTTAATTTGATGGTGGTTAGCACTTCTTTCTCTTTGATTGTTTACGGTTTGTTCTTCAGGCTCCTTGGTCATGTCTCATGTAGCTTGTAGGATCGATCACCAAGACACATTCCCCTTGCTTGCTTTTTTACATGCCGTCCTCGCTCCTGTAGTATGATTGTATCTCGTTCTTTTCTTCCTAAGACTCGTGATCTAAAAGGAGTTGTGTCTGGTTTCGTCTAGAAGGTGTCGCTCTGGTAGAGCAGAATAGAAAAAATATGGAAAGACAAAGGTGCGGAAGAAGAAGAGGAGGGAGGAGGAAAAGAAGAGAAGTCTATTGTGGAATGGGCCAGTTGAGCGAAGAAGAAAACGATGATGATGAATCACAAGATGTAAGATAATGTCAGGAAAAGGGATGGTTCAGTATCCCCGACGTTTCTCTGTGGACTCCGTCCAGTAAAACACGTTTACCCCTCCTCTCCCTTTATGTGTTAAATGTTGGTTGTTTATGCTGTTACATTTATGTTAGTTTTATTCCCCTTTTCTTATATAATAACCAGAAAAGCATATAGATTTAGTTATTAGTTGAAGAAAAATGTATGCTTTCTTTTTATTTTGCCCAAAAAAATATGTCCTATTAACTTTCTTTCTTCAACAGGCTGCTTTGGAGAAGGGAATAAAGGAACACTATGGACTTAACAAGAGGGTAGAGGCTGTAAGTGGTGTGAGGAATGTAACAAAAGATGATATAAAACCTAACAATGCTCTCCCAACGATCACAGTCGACCCTGAACATTACACAGTAACGGCAGATGGTGAGGTTCTCACATGTGCTCCTGCTTCGACTGTTCCACTATCGCGTAACTACTTCCTGTTTTAGATATTAACTGGTAAGTAACTCTTTCAGTAGAATTTGAAAAGAGTGATGCAATTTCCATCTATGATTGCAACTTGGTTGAAATAGTCATTGATTTTGCACATCAAAATACACATATACGTAAAGTGGTTTTACATAACCATTATTGTGAAACGCATATTAGTAAACCAAATACCCCAGAAAAGGTACTAACTAAAGAGTTTGTCTGACAATATCCAGGGTTAAGAAGCTGCCTTTCGCAGAGCCTGGAAGTTTCCGTTCTTCCTGTCTAACCTCTATTTCCAGGGTTAATAAGCTGTAAAATTGCAAGAATTGTTGCATGAGTGACCAGTTGAAGAAAAAAAAAAACAAAGGATTCATAAACAGCCAGGATGTTCAAGCCTGTTTTGGCTCTATTTTTTGTTCGTCTTCCTCCCATTTTCTTAAGTGACCGACGGTGAAATTTGTAAAGCCATGTAATTACCAATGTGTGATAAATGATGTCCCTAGGATTGATAGTGATTTTGGGAAAGTCATGTTTTCATTGAAATATAAATTCTGTGAATTAGTTTACTTTTTTATTTAATAATAAATAGCAATGTTGTTTTTCTGTGGATACTTGATTCGTATTGTGCAATGATTAATCTCTTATTTGATTCCATTGCTTAGGCCTTAGGAGTATGGGTCCAATGTCCAATCCCGTGTCTCCTCTTATATGATTGTATTATATGAAATCCACTTTTTTCATTTGATGTACTGTGACACATCACACATGGTATTAAATCACAAATTCTTGTTTAGAACGTAAATAAATATGGGGGTGGACAGACTGGACACCGTATTGCCCCTTCTTTGTAGAATGGGGAGGTTACCGAAGTAACTTGACACAGTATGTCTCGTGTTTGACACGAAGTTCATGACATTCATTTCAAGGTAAAAGATGAAACTTTCTACAAAACGCTTGGTACCGACACTGATATTCGACAATTGCAGCTATATCGAAATAGTACAGGAGAGATTATTTGGAGGCAATTCACATTCATGACGAAACAAGCAGAGGTTGGGTAATATGGTGGCGAAAAGGGTTGATTAGTCCATTCATAAGCTCTTACTAGCACAGCAGCATGTACAAAACTAAAGGGCATAATTTTCTCATAAGGGATTATCTTATCTTATCCTATCCAAATATTTAGAAAAAAAAAAAACTAGAAGAAACCCAACCTTTGTTACACTTACAACTCTCTTCTCTTAATTTCAAAAACCCCGGGAAAAAGGAAGGCATAAGATGAGTAGACTTGATGACAAAGAAATGGAAGTTGTAAGAAGAAGACTCTCAAACGTAGCCAACCATCTTAACATCACAAACTCCGACCCTGTTCACAGCTCCATTGTTGGCTTATCACCTACTATGAACGATACCTACCATCGCGTTCATGGGGAAGTATCCTCTAAAGACGTAGTTTGGAGGACGGCGTTTGATGATTCTGGTAAAGAATTCATAGACATTATCTATGAAAAAGCTGTTGGAGAAGGCATTGCTAAGGTGACTAACATTTTCCCAAATTCTAGCATCACTTTCTACTTCACAGGATTATAGTAATCTTGTTCTTGGTTCTTATTAACATTTTTGTTCTTTTTTAAATCACGGTGTATGGGTGGATAGATTTCAATAAACAGACCAGAGAGAAGGAATGCATTTAGGCCACTTACAGTTAAGGAGATGATTAGGGCATTCAATGATGCAAGGGACGATAGTTCTATTGGTGTTATCATTCTCACCGGCAAGGTAACTTAATACAAGTGTTCGTCATGATCTGCCTTTTATCAGTTTATGTATGTTAAGTGTATAGTTTGATAATGAGTCATGACTAGTTGTCAATCTGATTTTGTTAATGTCATGTCATGCTGCTAATATGTTTGGCTGAGGTGCAATCCATCAAAATCCATAGTTTCTCCCTCCTAATGCCTGAATGAAAGTTGTGGTTGTAGGGAAGCAAAGCCTTTTGTAGTGGTGGTGATCAAGCGCTGAGAAGTAAGGATGGTTATGCTGATCCTAATGATATCGGACGTCTTAATGTTTTAGATTTACAGGTTGGTTGTATTCTTGTAGTTGGAAATAATTGTGCTCTGAAATTTTTTGTTGAGGTCCAGTTGTTGCTATTCTGTCCTTGTAATACCACAAAAAGATTACCCGTGTGCCTTAATCGACTCCGGCCTATGACTATCAGGGGCCAGGGGGAGAGGTTATTGACTGAATGTAAGCAGTCATTAAACTTATTGCTCTTCTCAGATTGTGAAGGTTTAATCAAAGGATGCGATTCTCAACAAAATTCTTTGTTATACAGCATGTGGAAACAGACGACCCTCTCAGGCTATAGGCGAGAGCCTTTCAGGCATTTGGGTTACTGCGGTTTTTGTTGTTGTTAGGCTGTTGCTGTGTATGATGAATCACCTCACGCTTTACCTGTTTGAATGCTATCGATTGCAGGTTCAGATAAGGAGGCTTCCAAAACCTGTCATTGCAATGGTATACTTTTTAATATAGTTCCATAAGCAATTCACTGATAATCCCTCTGTCCCTGAATTATTATTCTCTTTGACATTGCACGACGAATTTACTCGAAACAGTAAAAAGTGACATCTTTAGCTTCAATAGAGGATAACTCAATTTGGGATGACAATACAAT
This sequence comes from Silene noctiflora, assembly GCA_009801015.1. NCBI lineage: Eukaryota > Viridiplantae > Streptophyta > Magnoliopsida > Caryophyllales > Caryophyllaceae > Silene > Silene noctiflora. The sequence continues at coordinate 47,535 of VHZZ01002064.1, forward strand.
TAGGCAATCATTCAGATTTGACGGAAATTTTTTTAAGCGAGATTTATGTTATGTTCTCGTATGTTGTATGAAGCCCAGGTTGCTGGTTATGCTGTTGGAGGAGGACATATATTACATATGGTCTGCGATCTAACAATCGCTGCTGATAATGCCATTTTCGGTCAGACAGGTCCTAAGGTTGCTCATCTCTATCTATTTATCCCTTTCTTCATAGCAGTCTGCCAGTATAATTGCAAGTAATTACGGTTTCATTTCCAATTCATTTTTTCTGCTCTCTATGACTTCATAGTCTTGAAATCTTTAGACGGAAATGGCCGAAGTGACATTAAATCACGACGGATTTAGGTCCATATTCATAGCGCCAAACCTACATTTGGATTTATAAAGTTGGGAGTTTCTCAAATCTAGATTCGAATTCGCCAATATGGGGTTCAACGGATTTGGGAAAGTTCTAGGATCTCTTGTCATTTCGACTTGAGGAGCGTTAATCCTTTTGCTGTTAATGTATGTGCATTGTTGAAAATGGCAGGTGGGCAGTTTTAATGCTGGCTATATATGGAAGCTCCATTATGTCTCGTTTGGTTAGTTTATAAACTCAAACTCATTGTCTGATCAACATCTATATCTATATAATTAAGGAGCAAACATTTTTAAGTATGTGATTCTCATCTAAAATTATGATCAAGCAGATCGGACCCAAAAAGGCGCGTGAAATGTGGTTTCTTACCAGGTTCTACACAGCATTAGAAGCAGAAAAAATGGGGCTCATTAACACAGTTGTACCTGTGAGTTTCCTTCAGTCATTTTACATTAAAATTCAGATTTAACATTTGGATGTCTCTAAGTATCTAATGCGGGTGTGCATCCAAGCATAATATTTGACTATTCATGAAAAGGAAGTCTTTATTGGCTTGGAAAGAAGTGTCGAAGGGTCATACTCTACTTGTGCGCTTAGTGTCAGACAGAGAGGTAGTCCTGACATTGTGCAACCGGGATATTATTAATGCATTTCTTAATGATTTTTGGTGTTGTGCAGTTGGAGAATTTGGAGAAAGAGACGGTAAAATGGTGCAGGGAGATGTTAAGGAACAGTCCGACAGCAATCAGGGTACTCAAATCTGCTCTTAATGCTGTTGATGATGGTCATGCTGGACTCCAGGTACCTGTTGTTTACAATCCTCCTGTTTAGGATATTCCAGTCTCTCATTCAATTCTTTACCAATATGTCCGTTTTCTACCTATATGGCGAGTCCAGAGTGGGTACACTAGAAAATCCGATCATATTTCATACAAAAAACTCGAGACAAATAATCTCAATCTTGATCTATCTTTCAGCAAATAGGAGGTGATGCTACACTTCTATTCTATGGAACCGAGGAAGGTAATGAAGGGAAGACCGCGTATAATGAGCGAAGGCGACCTGACTTCTCCAAATTCCCTCGACGCCCATGAATCACGTCTCCCCTTCACCTTGTTTTTTATGAATCACGTCTCCCCTTCACCTTGTTTTTACTATTGTGTACGTAAACGAATTGCATCAAGGAGTTGCCATGTTATTTTCATGTAAATGACTGATTAGTTATTTAGTTTGTACGGATCTTGATGATTTTATCCATGAATGAGAATGTGATTGACTGATCATATGGCACATCGCATATGTCTAGAAAATAACTAGCTTGTTAATTACGGGCGAGGCTGGTACTAGTAAGGTGACGGTGCACGGCCTTGGTGTGGTTTTCATACTGGTGGGGAAGGGGGTGGTCAAAGGGAAACGAGTGGGGTGAGTTGCCAAACTGCGATGAGTCCTATGGTGGTGGAGCCTAAGGATTGTAACAAGCTGGATCTAAATCGGTTTTATAAGATCTAGATCTAGATTCACGTGAATCAATCATAATCCGACTCAGATCCGCTGGAAAATTAACAAGAATCAGATTTATTTTGACATTAGCAAATTGGTTGATCGAGTAAAATGAATAATTTGTGTACTCTTTTACAAAAAAAAATTCTTGTTTTTGTTTGGGAAATTGGTCCTCAAAACTAAGTCTCTTTTACAAAAAAAATTATTGTTTTCGAAATCCATGGTAGTGAGGGGCAATGGAGAGTCACGGGCTTTTATGGATGGCCAAATGTCGCGGAACGATATCTTTCATGGAAGTTGCTTAGGGAGCTTGGTGCGCAGTATGGTGGTCCGTGGGTGTGTGTGGGTGACTTTAACGAAGTCCTTTTTGCCACGGAGATGAAAGGTGGAGTGCGTCCTCAATGGCAAATGAACAATTTTAGAGAGGTTGTGGATGATTGTCAGTTACGGGATATCGAGTTTGAGGGGTATGCGTTTACTTACGATATTGGGCAAGAGGAGAGTGATAATCGCCAAAGCCGACTTGACCGTGCTTTATGTAATGATGCTTGGGCTGATATTTTTCCTCGTGTAAGGCTGGTTCATTTGACGCAGGAATGGTCTCATCACGCACCCATTTTACTACGGTTAGATAGAGTTGTGGAGGAGGATCGTGCTAAAGGAAGGATGTTTCGGTTTGAGCAAGTGTGGGTGGGAGACCGGGGCTGTGAAGAGGCGGTGCGAGAGGCTTGGGAAGATGGGGGAAGACAATTTAGTTACGATTCTTAAGAGATGTGCGGAAAATTTGCAAAAGTGGAAAGGGGTTAGTATTGGCAAAATCATGCGTGATCTAAATTCCAAAAGAAGGAGGTTGAATAAATTGAATGAAGGGGGACGGTCTAGAGGAGAGGTGTCGGAAAGGAAGCAGTTGGTTAAAGATATTGCAAAGTTACTAAAGCGGGAAGAAATTTTTTGGCGTCAACGTTCACGGGCTCTTTGGTTAAAAGAAGGAGACAAAAATACTAAGTTTTTTCATAGAAAAGTGGGTCAACGTAAACAACGGAATCACATTGCTCGGCTTATCGATAAAGAGGGCCGAGTTCGAGAGGGGCTGGAGAATGTTACTGTCGTGGCTAAGGAGTACTTTGAGGAGATATTCACGTCTGGAGAGCCTCATGACTTCGAGTATTTACTTGATGGGGTTGAGGGGGAGGGTGACGGATCGCATGAATGCGATGTTATGCTGTGAGTATACCGAGGAGGAGGTGGTTTTTGCAATGAACCAGATGCATCCTTTGAAAGCTCCAGGACCCGATGGTATGAATGGACTCTTTTATCAAACCTACTGGCATATAGTGGGTCAGGCGGTTGTCCGTACAGTGCTCTAAGTTCTTCGTGGCGCGCCTTTCCCTGAAGGTATTAACAAAACTCATATCGTTCTCATCCCGAAAAAGAAAGCTCCTGATAAAATAGTGGATTTTCGACCTATTAGCTTATGTAATGTCATTTATAAGTTTGTGTCGAAAGTTCTTGATAATAGGTTAAAACACTTTTTGGGGGATATTGTGTCGGAAAATCAAAGTGTCATTACACCTGGACGTCTTATAACGGATAACATTTTAGTAGCTTTCGAGATGTTTCATTTCATGAAGAACTCTAAAGACCAAAACGGTCACATGACGCTTAAATTGGATATGTCTAAAGCTTATGATAGGGTGAAATGGTTTTTTATGGAGCGGGTTCTTATTCGTATAGGTTTTGATGCTACATGGGTTGAGAGAGTTATGATGTGTGTTTCGTCGGTTACTTTTGCGGTGCTGGTTAATGGGCAGCCTTCGGAGGCTTTTCGACCAGGCCGGGGGCTTCGCCAAGGGGATCCGTTATCTCCCTATCTCTTTATTTTATGTGTCGAGGTCCTCTTGAGTTTGATGGGACGAGCTGCGGAAATGGGGTCTATTCATGGTATTCGTATTGCTGTTAATGCGCCCATGGTTACACATTTGCTTTTTGCTGACGATAATATCTTTTTTGTTAAAGCAAACGTGGAGGAGACTACTTGTGTGAAATTTATACTTCACGACTATGCTGGGGCATCAGGACAGGTAATTAATTTCGATAAAACTACTGTTTCGTTCAGCCGAGGTACTAGATTGACTGATAGAGAACAGGTGGCTCAGTGCCTCGGGGTTAGAATCGTCGAGGCCCAAGATAAGTACCTCGGTTTGCCTACGGTAGTTGGCCATTCGAGGAAGGTTGTAGCGAGGGTGATTTGAGACAAACTATGTAATAAGTTACAAGGGTGGAAGGGTCAATTGTTTTTGAAGGCAGGACGAGAAGTGTTGATAAAGGCGGTATCCCAATCAATCCCGATTTATGCGATGTGTGTCTTCAAACTCCAGGAAAATTTTTGTAACGAACTTCGGTCTATTGTATCTCGGTTTTAGTGGGGTTCCGCAAATGGCAAGGGTAAGACTCCGTGGTTCGCTTGGTCAAAATTGTGTCGACCTAAATGCTTTGGGGGGCTAGGATTCAAAGACTTTCATATGTTCAACATGGCTCTCTTGGGTAAACAAGCTTGGCGTTTTCGTACTGACCGGTCAAGCTTAATGGTCCGTGTTATGGGTGGGAAGTATTTCCCGAATGGCTCGTTTATGAATGTTGTGTTAGGAAACGCTCCTAACTTTACTTGGAGCGGTATTCTGGAGGCTAGGGATGTGCTTAAGTTGGGAGTACGTCGACGCATTGGGGACGGATTGAGTACTTATGTGTGGACCGACCCTTGGATATCCACTACGCAAACACGTATGGTTCTATCGCCTAGACAAAATGCTAATCCGGAGATGTTAGTAGCGGAGCTTTGGACGCCTGATGGACTCGCATGGGAACTAAGGTACGTGCTTGCTTCCTCCCGTTTGAGCATGACCGAATTCTCAATATGCGGATTAGTAGTACGAAACCCGAGGACGCTTGGGTGTTGGACCTTGAGAAGAACGAAGATTGATAAGGGTAAAGTTGCGTCCCCTAAATCAAAGTAAACCTAACTTATACTAACAAAATAGCTAGCGGTAAGACAAGTATCGAATCCACAAGGAGGTGGTAATTATTCAGTTTACTAATATTTAAGTTGCCTTGAGGTAACAGTTTCTTGAAGATTTGGTTTGTTTTGATATCTATAAACTAATTGCAATATAAAATAAAGTTGTGAATAAATATGATTAAAAGGTCTAAGGATCAGGTTCACTGGGTCAATCATTCGGGGATACAAATTAAATTAATAATAAAGTCAAGCAAATTACCCAAGTTCACAAGATCGATTGATTCAATTATGTCCTTCAGTTTAACATGCAATCGCTATAATTAAACCTTACCTATCTGATTATCGCAGCCTATATTAATTCTAACCCGATCGGTGAAAGTATTAATTTGCTACACTAATTAACGTTTCAGGCCTAAATCAATTAACTAGAAGAAGAACAATAATCAAACGATAATTCATACGATGACTTTAACAATTGAAACAATTAATCCCCTTCTAATTAACCCAGATCCCCTTTCTCCCTAGATAAGAAATTAGCTACTCATACTAGAACAATTAACAACAAATACATGGATGAAAGACATGATTAAGATTAACTAAGATGAATAACAATTAAATAATTAATAAATAGGGAAATATTAGCAATCGTACCGTAATGATGAAGAACAAAGTATTGTAGATCTAGAATAATAAGGTAGCTAATAACTAGAGTTTTTCGGAGTTCTAAGAGTAATAAAAGCGTAGTCTCCCAAAATAACACGAGCTTAGTATATATATATTACAACTTAAACGACTTTTAGTAAATATCGAAAAAGCCCTCAACAAACTAGATACTCGATTGAGTACAGTCCAACTCGATCGAGTTTATGCACGTTCTCAGCTTCTTTTCGTGCAAACTTCACTTTTCAACTTCTAATCTTCTAGATTCCCGTGTCATGCTTCGTGTATCACGCTATGCCCACTCCGCGGTGCTCCATTTTATCCATAAATGCGTCATTCTTGCATTTAGACACCAAATGACGGTAGTATCGACATTCTAGTATAAAAGGGCATATAAACAATGTAATACCCCGTATTTATATAACTCGTAATAATAAAATATTAATATTATTATCATAAACTAGATATAATTATATACATATACGATATTTAATATTCGTAAATTAGATATAATTATAATTATAATTATATATATATA
>VHZZ01002065.1:70878-85239 GCA_009801015.1 Silene noctiflora
TGGGGAATTAGTATCACGTTGAGTTATGGACAAGTCTAGCGTCAGTAAAAAGGGAAATTTGAGGATCTAGCGTGTGTGTAACAATTTTGGATCGTAAGTGATGTCGAGGGGATATGTGCTTGAGATAAGAGGAATGCGGTCTTGCGGTAATCTTGAAGAGTGGGAGTAGTGGTTATGCTGAGAATTTTGTGGTATAGGCTAGGTGGTGTGCAGAACGATTTGGGGAATGACAACTATTTGGGAAAAAGAGCCTTGGATATAGGAATAGTTGTCGGTGTTGAAGTTATAGTCGGTGATCAGTGACATGAGATGAGGATAATGGGAAGAAATAGCTAAGGACCTAGTACTAGTGGGTTACGAGGAAGTAACATTTATCTTAACAGGAGTAGGATGCAAAAAAAGAGAGTTTGATGGTTATGCATGTTGCAGTATATTTGGAAGTAAGCCTTGGTGTGAAATGAAGGATTGACTTGTGCATATGGTTGATATTATTAAAGGTAATAGCAGTGTTTGTAGTAGTATATACGGCCATGAAGTAAGGTTGTAGATAAGTAGGGTTACGACTGTGTTGACAGTCTGGGTGGTGATGTTTATGATTGTGAGTAAACTTCGAGGACGAAGTTCATTTTAAGGGTGGTAGAATGTAACATTCCGTTTTGGTGGTTGACCTCKCTTGGTGGATTGTCTTGATATTGGATTTGGATTGTCTTGATATTGTATTTGCTAGTGAGTGATATGTTAGTGAGACGGAGTTAGCGGCATTTGTGGTTGGTATTCGGTAGTATTATGAATTTACTGTCGAGAGGCTATGCTTTAGTTGATACGATATCGTGAGCCGCGTTGTGGAGGTAGTTATGGTAAGCATGGTTGATGGAATTAGTGTCGAAAATGAGGGAAGTGAGTTGAGTGGTATTGGACGGTGAAGTGTTATATGTACATATTTTACAGGTTGGGTTTGAACTTCGGGGACGAAGTTCGTTTTAAGAAGGAAAGACTGTAAGACCTCGGGCATTCTGGTCTTAGGGTACTTTATCGAGTACGGGGTACTCTATCGATTAGATAGTATGTGGTTTTCAGAGTACATTCTTGAGTGTGTGTACTCGATCGAGTACGTGAGTTACTCGATCGAATGTCTGACTTTTTTATGAGTTTTGACGCGGGTTTGATTTTAATAGTGGAGAAGTATTAAAGATTATTTCGTCAGTTCTCTTTCATTTTACACAGTTATTCTCTAAAACTTTCATAACGTCAAACGACGCTCTCCATCTCTCCACTGTTATCATCAAATCCATATCTAGGGTTCATAGCCTTTGAGGATTTTCACATCCTTGCGGTCATCGGTGTTTAAGTAAGTTCACTATGTTATTTTTATGTTATTGTGTTAAGTTTTGTCTAACCCTAATTTGGGTGATTTAGGGGTTTTGGGTAGAAATCAGATTATGATGTGTAGTTGTTGATTATTGTTGTAGGTGATGATATAGTACTCTTGTACATTTATATGATTGGCTGAAGTTATAGCGTAATGCGGTAGGGAAGATGATGTGGTGACATGAGTGTGATTGTAATCATGATTGTATTTCTTAGTAGTGGCATGTTTATCAGTTTTGTGGTGGTGGTATTGTTTGTATATGGTTCACGAGGTGCGCTCTCGACTGAGTGGAGTCATTTGCGGGAATGGCTTCACGGCCTTGTTCGCCCCTTGGGGTTCCCGTCACAAGGGGGATGTGCACATTAATGATCATTGGGTTATTCACTCTATGGTGTTAAGCGGGGCTTAGGTGGTATGGATGCGGTCCCCACTGGTGGACTGGATTACCTGTTGTGATGGGTAATCTGGCAAGGCTGCAAACTTGGTGTGTAGTCAGGTGATTAGAGAGTTGTGGAGTTCGGAGATATGTGATGTTGTGTTGTTTTGTTTCTTATTTTAATTATTCAGTACTGACAGCGGTTACATGTTTTGAAAACTGCGGTGCTCCATTCGGGGATGGTGAGAAGTTGATTAGCAGGTAACCATATGGATAGCTCGCGGTATCTGACTGGGATGAAGTCATCACTAGTCTTGAATTTAGTCTTCCGCTGTAGTCTTATGACAATTTCTCTTCTTGTTGTTGTTTTGTTTGAGACAATTTGTATCGTATGTTTTGTTTTGGTTTATAAGTTGTACGCACTTTAAACAATTGAACTTTAAAGTATGTTTCTTTAGGGTAACTTTTGATATACTATATCTCGGGCAAGCGAGACAGTAGCTTCCCCATATGTTAAGGTGGTCAGTAAAAATGGAAATTTGAGGATCTATCGTGTGTGTAACAATTTTGGATTGTGAGTGATGTCGAGGGGACATGTGCTTGAGATAAGATAAATGCAGTCTTGCGGTAATATTGAAGAGTGGGAGTAGTGGTTATGCTTGGAATTTTGTGGTATAGGTTAGGTGGTGTGCAGAACGATTTGGGGAATGAGAACTACTTGGGAAAGAGAGCCTTGGATATAGGAATAGTTATCGGTGTTGAAGTTATAGTCGATGAGCAGTGACATGAGATGAGGATAATGGGAAGAAATAGCTAAGGACCTAGTACTAGTGGGTTACGAGGACGTAACATTTATCTTAACAGGAGTAGGATGCGACAAAGAGAGTTTGATGGTTATGCATGTTGCAGTATATTTGGAAGTAAGCCTTGGTGTGAAATGAAGGATGGACTTGTGCATATGGTTGATATTATTAAAGGTGATGTCAGTGTTTGTAGTAGTATATACAACTATGAAGTAAGGTTGTAGATAGGTAGGGTTACGACTGTGTTCACAGTCTAGGTGGTGATGTTTATGATTGTGAGTAATCTTCGAGAACGAAGTTCATTTTAAGGGTGGTAGAATATAACATTCCGTTTTGGTGGTTGACCTCGCTTGGTGGATTGTTTTGATATTGGATTTGGATTGTCCTGATATTGGATTTGCTAGTGAGTGATATGTTTGTGAGACGGAGTTAGCGGCATTTGTGGTTGGTATTCGGTAGTATTATGAAGTTATTGTCGAGAGGCTATGTTATAGTTGATACGATATCGTGATCCGTGTTGTAGAGGTAGTCATGGTAAGCATGGTTAATGGAGTTAGTGTCGAAAACTAGGGAAGTGAGTTGAGTGGTGTTAGACGGTGGAGTGTTATATGTACATATTTTACAAGTTCGGTTTGAACTTCGAGGACGAAGTTCGTTTTAAGGAGGAAAGACTATAAGACCTCGGGTATTCTGGTCTTAGGGTACTTTATCGAGTAGGGGGTACTCTATCGAGTAGATTGTATGTGGTTTCTAGAGTACATTCTGGAGTGTGTGTACTCGATCGAGTGAGTGGTAGTCGATCGAGTACGTGAGTTACTCGATCGAGTGTCCGACTTTTTTATGAGTTTTGACGCGGGTTTTATTATAATAGTGGAGAAGTATTAAACATTATTTCATCAGTTCTCTTTTCATTTTACACTGTTATTCTCTAAAACTTTCATAACGTCAAACGACGCTCTCCATCTCTCCACTGTTATCATCAAATCCATAGCTAGGGTTCATAGCTTTTTAAGATTTTCACATCCTTGCGGTCATCAGTGTTTAAGTAAGTTCACTATGTTATTTTTATGTTATTGTGTTAAGTTTGGTCTAACCCTAATTTGGGTGATTTAGGGGTGTTGGGTAGAAATCAGATTCTGATGTGTAGTTGCTGATTATTGTTGTAGGTGACGATGTAGTACTCTTGTACATTTATATGATTGGCTGAAGTTATAGTGCAATGCGAAAAGGTAGGGAAGATGTTGTGGTGACATGAGTGTGATTGTAATCATGATGGTATTTTTTAGTAGTGGCATGTTTATCAGTTTTGTGGTGGTGGTATTGTTTGCATGTGGTTCGCGAGGTGCGTTCTCGACTGAGTGGAGTCATTTGCGGGAATGGCTTCACGGCCTTGTTCGCCCCTTGGGGTTCCCGTCACAAGGGAGATGTGCACATTAATGATCATTGGGTTATTCACTCTATGGTGTTGAGCGGGGCCTAGGTGGTACGGCTATGGTTCCCACTGGTGGAGTGGATTACCTGTCGTGTTGGGTAATCTGGCAGGGCTACAAACTTGGTGTGTAGTCAAGTGATTGGAGAGTTGCGGAGTTCGGAGATATGTGATATTGTGTTGTTTTGTTTCTTATTTTAATTATTCAGTAACTGACTCCGGTTAAATTTTTGAAACCTGTGGTGATCCATTCGGGGATGGTGAGCAGTTGATTAGCACGTAACCATATGGATAGCTCGCGGTATCTGGCTGGGATGGAGTCATCACTAGTCTTGAATTTAGTCTTCCGTTGTAGTCTTATGAAAGTTTCTCTTCTAGTTGTTGTTTTGTTTGAGACAATTTGTATCGTAAGTTTGGTTTTGGTTTATAAGTTGTACGCACTTTAAACAATTGAACTTTAAAGTATGTTTCTTTATGGTCACTTTTGATATACTATATCTCGGGCAAGCGAGATAGTAGCTTCCCCATATGTTAAGGTGGTCAGTAAAAAGGGAAATTTGAGGATCTAGCTTGTGTGTAACAATTTTGGATCGTGAGTGATGTCGAGGGGACATGTCCTTGAGATAAGAGGAATGCGGTCTTGCGGTAATGTTGAAGAGTGGGAGTAGTGGTTATGCTGAGAATTTTGTGGTATAGGCTAGGTGGTGTGTAGAACGATTTGGGGAATGAGAACTATTAGGGAAAGAGAGACTTGGATATAGGAATATTTTTCGGTGTTGAAATAATGATCGGTGATCAGTGACATGAGAAGAGGATAATGGGAAGAAATAGCTAAGGACCTAGTAGTAGTGGGTTATGAGGACGTAGCATTTATCTTAACAGGAGTATGATGTGACAAAGAAAGTTTGATGGTTATGCATGTTGCAGTATATTTGGAAGTAAGCCTTGGTGTGAAATGAAGGATGGACTTGTGCATATGGTTGATATTATTAAAGGTAATGGCAGTGTTTATAGTAGTATATACGACCATGAAGTAAGGTTGTAGATAGGTAGGGTTACAACTGTGTTGATAGTCTGGGTGGTGATGTTTATGATTGTGAGTAAACTTCGAGGCCGAAGTTCATTTTAAGGGTGGTAGAATGTAAAATTCCGTTCTAGTGGTTGACCTCGCTTGGTGTATTGTCTTGATATTGGATTTGGATTGTCTTGATATTGGATTTGCTAGTGAGTGATATGTTAGTGAGACGGAGTTAGCGACATTTGTGGTTGGTATTCGGTAGTATTATAGAGTTACTGTCGAGAGGCTATACTATAGTTGATACGATATCGTGAGCCGCGTTGTGGAGGTAGTCATGGTAAGCATGGTTGATGGAGTTAGTGTCGAAAACGGGGGAAGTGAGTTGAGTGGTGTTGGACGGTGGAGTGTTATATGTACATGTTTTACAGGTTGGCTTTGAACTTTGGGGACGAAGTTCGTTTTAAGGGGGAAAGACTGTAAGACCTCAGGTATTCTGGTCTTAGGGTACTTTATCGAGTAGGGGGTACTCTATAGAGTAGATTGTATGTGGTTTCTAGAGTACATTCTGGAGTGTGTGTACTCGATCGAGTGAGTGGTACACGATCGAGTGTCTCGTACTCGATTGAGTACGTGAGTTACTCGATCGAGTGTCCGACTTTTTTATGAGTTTTGACGCTCGGTTTGATTATAATAGTGGAGAGGTATTAAAGATTATTTCGTCAGTTCTCTTTTCATTTTACACTGTTATTCTCTAAAAATTTCATAACGTCAAAATACGCTCTCCACCTCTCAACTGTTATCTTCAAATCCATAGCTAGGGTTCATAGCTTTTGGGTATTTTCACATCCATGCGTTCATCGGTGTTTAGGTAAGTTCACTATTCTGTTTTTATGTTATTGTGTTAAGTTTGGTCTAACCCTATCTTGGGTGATTTAGTGGTTTTGGGTAGAAATCAAATCATCATGTGTAGTCGGTGATTATTGTTGTAGGTGACGATGTAGTACTCTTGTACATTTGTATGATTGGTTGCAGTTATAGCGAAATGCGAAAAAGTAGGGTTTCCCTACTAGGTTACTGTTTAATTAACTTAGATGATGTGGTGACATGAGTGTGATTGTAATCATGATTGTATTTCTTAGTAGTGGCATATTTATCAATTTTGTGGTTGTGGTATTGTTTATATATGGTCCGCGAGGTGCGCCCTTGGCTGAGTGGAGTCATTTGCGGGAATGGCTTCACGCCCTTGTTCGCCCCTTGTGGTTATTGCCACAAGGGGGATGTGCACATTAATGATCATTGGGTTATTCGCTCTATGGTGTTGAGCGGAGCTCAGGTGGTACGGCCGCGGTCCCCACATACTTGGTGTGTAGTCAGGTGATTGGAGAGTTGCGGAGTTCGGAGATATGTGATGTTGTGTTGTTTTGTTTCTTATTTTAATTATTCAGTAACTGACCCCGGTTAAATGTTTTGAAAACTGTGGTGATCCATTCAGGGATGGTGAGTAGGTTATTAACAGGTAACTATATGGATACCTCGCGGGTTCTGGCTGGGATGGAGTCATCACTAGTCTTGAATTTAGTCTTCCACTGTAGTCTTATGACAGTTTCTCTTGTAGTTGTTTTTTTAAGACAGTTTGTATCGTACGTTTGGTTTTGGTTTATAAGTGTTACGCACTTTAAACAATTGAACTTTAAAGTATGTTTCTTTATGGTCACTTTTTATATATTGTATCTTGGGCAACCGAGATGGTAGCATCCCCATATGTTAAGGTGGTCTTGGTAAGACACCTTGGTGTATGGGGGTGTTACACATAAGATCACAATAACGAACTCAAACCGCAGCTTGAGCCTCACATGCCGACACCCAAACCGCAGTTTGAATATCATATAAATAGGGTTGTGTTATTCTATCCTCCTAAAAGAAAGGTTACGTCCCAGAACCTACTCATACCTGATCAAATAACTGGGGATACTTTTCTCGTATTGCACTTTCAGCTTCCCAGGTAGCTTCTTCGGTGTTGTTGTTAGATCACAACACTTTTACTATCGTTGTTTCTCCATTGCGTGTTTTACGCACCTTCTTATCGAGTATCTCTTTAGCAGTCTCCACATAAGCTAGGGATTCATCAACCTCGATCGTCTTTGGTTCAAGTACGTGAGTTGGGTCACTCACGTACTTCCTTAATTGGGATACATGAAACCCATTGTGCACTTTAATCAAGGACGGAGGTAAGTCCAATCGATAGGCGACCTTGCCGACCCGATGTAGTATCTTATACGGTCCAATATACTTATGGCTGAGTTTGCGTCGCTTGCCAAACCTCATAACACCTCTCAAGGCGAAACTTTCAGCAAGACCTTGTTGCCCACCTCAAATTCGATGTCGCTGCACCTCAAGTTGACATAAATCTTTTGGCGATCCTGGGCTGCCTTCATCTTTTGACGAATAACTTTCACATGGTCCACCATTTCCTGGATCAACTGAGGACCCAAAACCACCGCGTCCGTCACATCATCCCATCACACGGGACTCCTACACTTCCTTCCATATAAAGCTTCGAAAGGAGCCACGCCGATGCTGGCATGATAACTATTGGAATATGAAAACTCGATGATGTATAACCGGTCCTCCCACGATCCCCCGAACTCTAGTACACAGCCCGTAGCATGTCCTTCAAGGTTTGGATTGTCCTCTCGGTTTTCCCGTCCGTAGCTGGATGGATGGCCGTATTCATCTTCAGGGTAGTTTTCGTAAGCCGATCAACTATAAAATGTGCAGTTTTCGTAAGCCGATCAACTATCACCCAGATCATGTTATTCCTCTTCTTGGTCCTAGGCAAACCAACTATGAAGTCCATAGAGATGCCTTCCCATTTCCATTCAAAAATGTGCAAAGGATATACTTTGCCCTGGGGTCTCTTATGTTCGCCCTTGACCTTCTGACATGTCAAGCATCGAGCCACAAACTCTGCAATTTCCTTTTTCATCCCGGGCCACCAGGATGTCTTTTTCGGGTCCTTATATAGTTTGTCCCCACCTGGGTGTACTAAGTAAGGCGTATTATGTGCCTCAGTCAAGATCGTTCGCTTCAACTCATCGTCATCCGGCACACACCATATCCCATCGAATCTCAAACTGCCATCATCGCTCACCTTAAACTGTGTGGTTCCACTCCCTCCAGCTTGCTCACGCCAAGAAGCTATTTGAGAGTCTCTTCTCTGGTTTTCTCTGATTTCGGTATACAACTTTGGCTCGATAGTTAGATCCCCTATAATGTCACCTTTCTGAATCATATACACCCCCATCTTCTCGATCTCATCTCTTAACATGACCTAATTCTTGGCTAAACGCAGTGCATTCATTGACTTCCTGCTTAGCGCGTCCRCCACTACGTTAGCTTTCCCTTTATGGTATACGATCTCCACGTCGAAATCGCCGATCAATTCTATCCACCATCTCTGTCTCATGTTTAGCTCCTTTTATGTGAATATATATTTCAGACTCTTATGATCTGAGTAAACCTTGAAAATTGCCCGTATAGATAGTGTTGCCACAGCTTCAATGGAATACCACTGCTCCAAGCTCCAGATCGTGCGTCGGGTAACTCTCTCATACGTCTTCAGTTGTCGGGACGCATATGCGATTACCTTGCCATTTTGCATCAACACGCACCCCAAGACATTCTTGGATGCATTCGTATACACTTAGAAATTATCACCCCCTTCCGGCAGTGCTAGGACAAAAGTCGTGGTCAAGCGCTCCTTCAGCAATTGGAATACTTCCTCGCAACTCGCAACCCAATTGAATCAATTTTCCTTTCTCATCAGCGCCTTCATGGGCTTGGATATTTTCGAAAAATCCTTAACGAAGCGTCGGTAATAGCTAGTCATTCGCAGAAAACACCTTATCTCGCCTACATTCTTAGGTGATTTCCACTTGGTCATCGCTTCAATCTTACTAGGGTCTACAGACACTCCTTCCTTCGAAATCACGTGGCCTAGGAACGCTACCTTTTCTAGCCAAACCTCGCACTTGCTCAACATGGAATACAACTGGTTATTCCGCAGTGTCTCCAGTATTATCCTTAAGTTCTCGGAATGCTCCTCCTTATCCCTAGAATACACCGAGATGACGTCGATGAAAACTATTACGAACTTATCTAGGTAACGACTAAATACCCAGTTCATTAGATCCATGAATACCGCCGACGCATTAGTCAACCCAAATGGTATAACTGTAAACTCATAGTGTCCAAACCCCGTCCTGAATGCAGTCTTAGGAATATCGTTCTGCTTCACCCTCAGTTGGTGATATCGTAACCTCAAATCGATATTCGAGAACACTCATGCTCCCTTCAGTTGGTCAAACAAGTCATCAATGTGTCGTAAAGGGTACTTATTCTTTACCGTTACATTGTTCAGCTCCCTATAATCGATGCAGAGTCTCATACTCCCATATTTCTTCGTGACAAACAAGACCGGTGCTCCCCAAGGTGGCACACTCGGTCGCACATAGCCTTTCTCTGACAACTCAGCTAGTTGCTTTTTCAACTCCTCAAATTCCCTTGGTCCCATATGGTAGGGAGACTTTGAAATCAGTCATGTCCTTGGCTTCAACTCTATCCTAAACTCAACCTCCATTTGAGGCAGTAATCCAGGTATTTCCACGAGAAATACGTCCGGAAATTCGCTCACCACTTCTATTGCCTCAGCCTTGGGTTCTTCTATTCTCATATCCCTTACTTGGCACAAAAATAACTGACACTGTTTTCTCATATACGCCTTTAAGGTGATTGAGTTAATCATCTTCACCTTCGGTTTCACCATGAATCCCTTATAGGTCACTCTCTCCCCCTTTGGTCCCCTAACAACTTTTTTTTTTTATAACAATCTATCTGTGCTTTGTTCTTGCTCAGCCAATCCATACTCAGAATAAACTCAAAACCAACCATTTAAAAGTCTATTAAGTTTACGAGAAACATAACTTCTCCTATCACTATGGGTATACCTTTATACAACTTTCGGCAGTCACGGACTCTCTAGATGGTATATCATCCTTGTCCTCTATCAATTCATAGCTATCTAATTATAGGACCTTAGCATGATTAATCGATATAAAAGAATGGGTTGCCCCAGAATCAAATAAAACATAAGTAGGCTTACGATTAACCAAGAATGTACCCGCGACTACGTGTGCATCCTCAGCTGCAGCCTCCTTCCCTATCATGAACAGTTTACCACTGGACTTAGCCCCGAAATCTAATGCAAAACAATGGCGGAAACATTGTTAACTTGGGATTAATAACACAAAGATAAAAGTTCTAACTGTGATAAATCGAGAATGCATAAAATTCTCAAGGATAAAATTAAAATGGTTAAGTCTAAACAATTTCCACTTTTATGAAAAGGGTGAAAATAAAATTCCTCCTAAGTGTTCGAAACTAAAACCATAAAAGGAAGTAGAAAAACAGAGTATGATCTACAAACTACTTGCTATCTCACACTGATATCCCTAACCAAACAAATACATGTCATGTTGTAAACATAACAGCCACAGTCAGTGGGGAGTAATTCGACGTTCTCCCAGCCATATCACATGATATAAATATTGCAGAAGCAGATAATATATCAAAAATAAATAAATAAATTGAAATATCAAAACATATGTAACAAAAATAGGTTATCAATATCATGCTTAGAATAAACATGTTGCATTCTTAAAAGCAAAATTCTTCAAATGACATAATGGAAATAATACAGTTCAGGCCATATTGTAACTTTAGCTATACTCCTTGACACCGCAGCATCTTACACTAGTTTCGGGAACCCTGTGTCATGCAAAGGTGACCAACTCCAAGTTCGCTCACTAGGCAACAAACTATAACATGACTCGTCTTACCACGTAGTGCGTAGTCCCAGTCTAAGTACAAGTACATGACTCTACGACAATTTGTACCTCTCACTAGGGTACCCAATTATATAGCTGTATAAGAACCTGTATGCCTTAGTTCATTATTCTTTTGCCCTTCCTTAAATTATTCCAAACTTAAAAATATCCTCAAAGACAGTATATTATTCAAAGTATATTATTTCAAAGGTTCGTAAGTGAACTACACTTTTGTTCCTTCAAAACAGGAAGCTTAAACTTCACTCCCAAAAGTATAAAATTAATCGAAGGATTATAAATTAAATAGGCCACTGTATTAAAACTTAAAACCAACAAATGTCTAGAAATAATTTAGTAAAGATATATTATTTGGTCCTTAATGAGACGGAGTCCTAAAACAGTTTATAAAACAAAACAACATAACTGTAAAATTCATAATTAAATACAAAAAAATTGAAATGATGCAAGGCTAATTTTCATGGTTTCCTGTAGCTCTTAGCTATAACTTTCATTTTATAACCAACTTCAAAAGACGAAAGTATTAGGGGTCTAAAAATTCATTTCTAAAAGCTGTTTGAAAAGGATACCCAAAATGTTTCAGTTCATAAAACGACTTTAAGAAAATATATTAAGGCAAAGTAAAATTCTAAGACTAACTAGACATCCCAAAGTTTCTGTGAGAAAAATATTATCCACTTTATCAATGATGTGTCTAATTTATATATGATTTAACTCCCTATTTTAGCTCGTTTTTTTTTTATTATTGCACTTTTATTAGTGTATTTGTGAGCTAATTCCGTGTTTTAGGTGTTTTGATTGTGTTCATTGCATTTTGTAGGAAATGAAGCATTCGGTATCTTATTCCCGTCAAATTAGAAATCGCCAAAGTTCACGAGGCTAGTATAAACAAGACTTAACCATGGAGGAACACTTTGAGAAGAATATTTTGGGTTGATGTCCAAGAGAAAGAATTAAAGCCCAAATGGAAGCTTGGTTGGTGTGAAAGTAAAGAATTGAAGCCCAAAAGAAGATTAAAAGCCAAGCTTAGGATTCCCCAAAAACAATTACCCGGGGAATAAAGGAGATTTAAGACGGATTCTTGGATTCCGTATGGAATTTAAAGAAGGCTTTAAGAAGAAAATTGGATTCCCCTCGTCCTCGATCGGGGTTGCCCCTATTTAAGATGTTTACGTTTCACATCGAGTTCCTATATAAAAGAGGTTGAATCCGCCATTTAGGATACACTTTTCATACACCTTTCATATATATTTTCACTTACATTTCTTATGCTTAAGCACACAAATTTCAGTTTACATTTTGTTTTAATTTCCTTTAAGTATTCCAAGTTATAATACAAGTTTCATTTCGAGTTATTTGGGTTTGTTTGTTCTTCTATTTCGAGTTCCAATTCCTGTGCAACGGTAATCTTATCTCTAGTTTTAGTTTGTTATTTTCCTTTGCCATTTCCACTACTAGTTAGCTCGTTATTTCATCATTTGATAATTTGTTATTCCATCCATTTCCTTATTTCATCATTATCATTATCTTCAATAGTATTTTCACATGGATATTAGTTTAGTACATTTTGTTGTTAAGTTTTAACTATTATAGTTATTCTCTAGTAATTGCATATTTATATTTACTCTTAGTCATTTTAATAATTACATTCTTAGTTTAATCTCTAGTTATTTTATTTAGCATCTCCCTGTAACATCCCAATACACCAAGACGCCTTACCAAGACCACCTTAGCATATAGAGATGCTACTATCCCGGTTACCCGAGGCATAATATATCACAAGGGACCAATAAGAAATGACATTAAAAGACTAAAGTTTAAAGTGATAAATATCCAAATCCAAAAATCCTCAAAGTGAGGTACAACCGTCTCAAAACTAAAATACTGAAAGTACTGAAACCAAAACTACCATAAGACACAACGAAAGACTAGCTATAAGACTCAGTGGTGACTCCATCCCAAGAAACCCGCGAGCTATCCAATGCATACCTGTTAATCAACTGCTCACCATTCCCCAATGGATCACCAYAGTTTTCAAAACACATAAATGGGGTAAGTTACTACATAACAAGATACAACAATACAATACAATACATCGTCACATTCTTCCAACTCCACAATTTCTCCAAACAACCGACTACACAAGTGTAGTCCTACCAGATTACCCATCGCTACAGATAATCCACTCCGCCAGTGGGGACCACAGTCATGCCACTTAAGCCCTGCTCAAAACCGTAGAGCGCAAAACCCATTGAACCTTAATGGCACATCCCCCTTGTGACGGGAAACCACATGGGGCTAACAAGGGCGTGAAGTCATTCCGGCAAATGACTCCACTCAGCCGAGGGCGCACCTCACGAACCATATACAATTATAACATTCACCCATAAATTCATAAACATGCCATCATCAAACAATACCATCATAAACATAGATATACTCATATCCCCACATCGTCACAACCAATTACACAGTAACCGAGTAGGGAAAACGTACCTGAGACGGAAATCACCAAGCTAGCGCAAGAAGTCAGCACCTCTCCTCTACGAAGTCACCTGCTATACAACAAACATCTAATCATGATCTAAACGACAATTTACTCCCAAAAACCCCAATCTACCTAATTAGGCTTTAAACAATATTAACGAATTAACATAAAAAAATGACATGAGGATCTTACCCACGATACGACGATCACAACGGTATGAAAAGCCCCAAATGTTATGCACCTTTGCCACTAGATTTGATAGAAAAGAGAAGAGAGAAAACAACATTGTTTTGAGATGTGAAAGGTTTTATGAAAGTGAAATGAAAATGAAAAGAAATGGTGCGTCAATATAACAAAAACCCCCTTTTACTTTAAAATCAAGCCGGAAATAAAAGCCCGTAACATCTCAGCTACTCGATCGAGTAAAACCTACTCGATCGAGTTGACCCAACTCGGTCTAGTAACTAACAAACAGAACCTTATCAAAAGCTGGTCATAACTTACTCGATAGAGTACCCTCAACTCGATAGAGTGTCCAAAGATCAGAATACCTGAGGTATTACACTCTTCACTCCTTAAAATAAACTTCGTCCCCGAAGTTCGAACCCAACCTATAAAACCTGTATCCATAACACTCCACCGTTTAACACCACTCAACTCACTTCCCTCTTTTTTGACACTAACTCCATCAACCATGCTTACCATGACTACCTCCAAAACGCGGCTCACAATATCGTATCAATTATAACATAGCCTCTCAACACTAACTTCATAACACTACCGAACACCAACCACAATGCCGCTAACTCCGACTCACTAACATATCACCCACGAGCAAATCCAATATCAAGACAATCCACCAAGCGAGGTCAACCACCAAAACTGAATGTTACATTCTACCACCCTTAAAATGAACTTCGTCCCCGAAGTTTAATCATACTCATAAACATCACCACCCGGACTGTCAACACAGTC